>JBBBDQ010000525.1:1512500-1590000 GCA_037127315.1 Ascarosepion bandense | reverse complement strand
CTGTTAAAAAGTAAATGCTACAAAATGAAGAGTGCCATTCTAATAGTAATTTAGTAATTACTACGACTATTATATATATATATATATATATATATATATATATATATATATATATATATATGGGTTAAAATAATCGAGGTCTGCTGTTCATGCGATCTGTGGCGAACTTCTGCACCGATTGTTTGTTATCAGCAGTTCCAAAATGTATGGATGATTCTACACAAGCCTTCATCACTCTAAACAAATCTTTGTGCGACAGTCTAACTCAGTTAGACATTCATATGTCGAAATCGACGGGAAAGTTCATAATAATATATATATATATATATATATATATATATATATATATATATATATATATACTTGTACATGATACAAGCTTCCTTGTATTTCATATTTTTCATAACATTCCATTTCCATAGATTTCGCCTGTAATTTTTTAACGTCCCGTGACTTAACTGAAGATTAATTTTTACCAATTAATGATAAAATTTTATTGGAACACCTGCAGAACCTCGGTAATTATGAAAACTTCTCTAATGCAAAGCTTTAATTTTTAATCATTCCAACCCAAGCAAAACGATAAATTCACATGGATTTACATTGAGTAGTGAGAAAAAATGGCGATAAAAGAATAGGTTTCAGGAAGAGAGAAGATGTCGATAGGTGTTGCATTTAAATTTCTGAATATTGTAGACGGCAGTGAAGCAGCAAATTGAAAAATACGTCAATAACCGAGAAGTGCGAGGAAATAGACTATTAAAATCTAACTGGTGATTGCATCTAGCTAATTCAGCAGTAAAAAGTTGGAACCTCTTTGTAAATCGAGAAGCACACTTAAATTTGCTAAATGAAGGCACCTCAAAGAGAACAGCTCATCAGAACAATTGCGATGAAAATATTTGTAGAAAAGACAGAAGGAAATCATATTACATCGATGAGAAAAGGATTGATGTCTAGATGCCAGGTCAAGATCGATTACATGAGTTAGTTAAGTGTCATACGTGATGCACGTTTCTGACTGCACAGAAGATTATCCCGCAGTAGTATGCCTTTGCTTTTTGTGGTAGACTGGTTGCTAACCAAGGCTATAAAACCCAATCTGTCCCATTGTTTAACACATAACTGGAGGGAAGAGACGGATTAATACTTTTCCCAAGGGTATTTGTGCGTAAGTGAATGCAAGGAATTCAACTGGAATTCGAACTCACCTCTCCGATTTGTCGTTCCGAGTCGATATCCATTGCATCACAACGCACATCGATGACATTACAGAAACTATAAACATTTCATAGAGAGATAGATAGATAGATAGATAGATATGAACAGACTGAAATAGATAGATAGATAGATAGATAGATAGATAGATAGATAGATAGATATGAACAGACTGAAATAGATAGATAGATAGATAGATAGATAGATAGATAGATAGATAGATAGATACCTTATTTACATTGTTTGGACTATTGTCCTCCACTTATATTGCTATGTATTCGAAGTTTCGGCCGTTGTACGCGCCGGCCTTCTTCAAGTGCTAAAAATGTTGAACCAAACCCCTTATTTCGATCACTGGGTTATATCATTCTCATTCCATGGTCCAGTGGATATAGGCGTTAGTTAGTTTCAGTGACTTGATACAAAGAGTTCTGAGTTCAATACCAGGCTACAGCAGCATTGAACAAATAATTTGGAGAATCAAGTTAAACGGGTGATAACTACATGGCTACAGGAAGTGTCAACACACATGGAATGAGAAGGATATATACCAGTGATTGAAATAAAGGGTTCGGTTCAAAAATTCTAACCCCTGAAGAAGGCCAAAACAAAACGTCGTTAAAATGGCAATGAAGATGAGAACAACAATCCGAATAACGTAAATACTACCTCATCTCATAGATAGATAGATAGATAGATAGATAGATAGATCTAAACTTATTTATAAATGGAACTTTGTCGGTCTGTGTGTGTGTGTGTGTGTGTGTGTGTGTGTGTGTGTGTGTGTGTGTGTGTGTGTGTGTCCGGTTGAACCGATTTTCTTGAAAATTTACACAATTGTACTATAATCGTCTGCAAGTGTTCTTAGCTATGTTTTGTGTCGAGGTCACCCCCGATAAATATCGAAAATTGATAATCGAAAAAATTGGGTTATAGAAGGAGTGTTCCGATTTTAATCAAATTTGATACACTCATAGACATAAGAAACGATATTCAGAAGTTTCAAGGTTGCAGTTCTTACAATAGTTCTTACAATAGTGCAGAAAATCGATAATATATATCTATAAAAGGCAAGATATTTGTGTGTGTGTGTGTGTCTGTTTATCTGTCTGTATGTCCTTTATACAAATCCACAATTTTTATCCGAAATTTCACCAAACTTCACACAAATATTCTTTTAGGCTGAGTCTGAGCTTCAGGACCACGGCTTAATTTAAAGCTTTCATTACACCCGAGCAACGCCGGGCTATACTGCTGGTAGATAATAAAGAAAAGGAATAGGAACTGATTTTCATATACTTTGTGTAAACCAATTTGAAGTGACTGTTGTTGTCTCTTCTATACTTCTAATAATTTTTCAAATAATTATTCCTAATATTATGAACTCACAGGCCGATTTCGTACTGCTAGATGCACACTTGCTGATTGACAGGAAAAATTACCAGAATTCTCTCTCTGAAGAACGGATAAAACTGAAAAACCAAAAACCAGGAATAATGCTTTGATACCCCAGCCGTCATCCCATTACCCCAAAGCTATTTTCTCTTTTCTTCTTTGTAACTATTCCACCAAACGCGAGTTTTTGTTTATTTATTGAAACAGAACAAGTCGACTGCTTCCTCTCCGTCAAGAAAGCTTTGGCGCAGACGTGACGTCTCGTTCGCCAAAACCTACAAAGAAGGAAGGGTAAAACCTCAAACAAATTACACCGCGGAAGTTTCAATGAGTCTGTAACTGATAGTTGAGCTGACAGGGATCCATACTGCATCAAAATGTTAAGAAACAATATTGTAAACAAAGAACACGAAGCCATATTATGCTGGGCAGACAACATTATGAACGGACAAGCGGGAAGCCATATAAGGAAATTTGATTGGCTGTCAGCATTGAACGTCGGAAAGAATTACTATTGTTATGAAGAACTTACCACGAAGCCGTTGTTTTAAAAAAGGGCAGAATTTTGACAGATCTTAATATTTAAATAAGTGTCTAGTATTATTCTAAACCGATAACAAGCGAACCTTAAAGAATCATTTAAGTGGTTTAGCAAAGAAATGAGTGATCCCACTGGTTATTAATCTTTACTCATTTGAAACGGGTGATACCATTTAACGCTAAGTGATTCTAGTTCAAACAGAAGTGTATTCGTCAAATCCCCTAATTCTGAGGAATGTTCAGATGAATGTGTTTCTTTAGTTCCAAAAGGCCAAACCCCAACAGCCAGGATACAACATGTAGTAACTGCTAATTATATCCTTCTTAGGATAGTACAGCAATCCCGCCTAAGAAACAGATACTTAGAAACTATACACCAGTTATTATTTTATTGCAGAAGACTAAGTAACGGGTGACTTTAGCCGCTTATCTTAGATAGATAGATAGATAGATAGATAGATAGATAGATAGATAGATAGATTTGAACAGACGTTGAAAGATAGAGAGAGAGATAGATAGATATGAACAGAATGAGATAGATAGATAGATAGCTAGATAGATAGATAGATAGATAGATAGATAGCTAGATAGCTAGATAGATAGATAGATAGATAGATAGCTAGATAGATAGATAGATAGATAGATAGATAGATAGGGATGTAAAACCCATATATGTGTATATACACATAAATATATAAATAATTATCAGGTGTTAATAAAACAGTACTTAATGCGATATAACAGAGCAAAAAAAGTATATATTAATAAATATACATATTATCCTACGAATTCCTAATATGAACCTGATCATTGCATAATTCATGAAACTTCGAGTCGTGCTTAAAACATAATATATATATATATATATATATATATATATATATATATATGTATGTATGTATGTATGTATGTGTGTGTGTGTGTGTCGTAATATTGCAGTGAGCCAGATGTGTATTATTGAATTTACTATAAAATACATGAGTGAAATTTCTTCTGCTCTGAAGTGTGCTTGTAAATTAGTTTTGACAAAACTCGCAACCTTCAAAGTTCAATCGAATCTCCGAAGTCCAAACAGTGCCCCGCTCCAACCTTTAGTCAATAATGTATGAACATACTAAGTTGTCTGTGTGTACTTGTGTACATATATATGAGAGTGAAAAAGAGAGAGAGAGAGGGACCTCTTTGAACAAAAAGTAAAAACAAGAATTTTAAAGTGAGGATTTTCTTTTCAATGCGTTCAATTTTTCAGATAGTCTTTTTTGAAGCTGCAATTTAATTTTTTTAAATACTTTTCGACGAGTTTTTTCTTAAAGAGAACCATCAAAGAATCATTTCCATTGGTTTCCATACTTCAACGTGAGATGGTTTTCTATATTAGCATCAAACAACATCTAAAAATGAATGCAGAGGGCTTCAAAAATCAATTTACAATTCAAATACACACGCACACACCCATATACATACATGCATAGTATACTCCCGCAGACAATACAAATATGTGTGAAGAGAAAAATATACTAATTTATATACATATATATATATATATATATATATATATATATATATATATATATATATATATATAAATTATGAGTGATAAATTGTCTTCTAAATTACGCAAAAATAAAAATAACACTGTCAGCTCATTTTAATAAATATATTTACCAAAATTACATAAAAATATCTTTAAATTTATTTTATAGCATCACTATTAGCTTCAACTACGGCATCCAAGTGACTTCGGAATCTCCTGCATCTCTTCTGGGTGGTCACCTTGTTTAAGATGGTGAATGCTGTCATAGTCCTTGCTTTCGGTTCATCTTTGGTGTTTGCGGGGTAAGGTGGCCAGATATGAGGTTATGTGGTCACAGCTAGGATGTGTCTGACAGCTGCGATTTCGTTCTCCTGTTTATGTGATATGGTAAAGAGTCCTGTTGCCAGACATAGGACCTTCGAGCAGCCATCCTCTTGATCCAATATAGCCCTACCTTTTCAAGCCACTTCATGTAGACCTCTATGTTGAGTCTGAGTTGGTTGTTGGAAGATGAACGGAGGTATAACATCGCAATTACTAGGGATGACTCCAAATATCTTCGTAAACACCATTAGACTTTACTACTGCGACAACACCGAGTACGGGATGCCTACATGACTTACATTCTTTCATGCACACACACACACACGCACACACATATATATATATATATATATATATATATATATATATATATATATATATATGTATGTATTGTTTCAAATATATATATCTATATATAATGTAGTACACTTGGTATGTAATCCGAGTAAGTTGTGATACTTTTGGTATCAAGAGTGTTGCTTTTCTGTTACATTTTCTGCTAAAAATCACTTTTGGAAGCAGGTTTTTTTAGTCACGTTCTCGACACCAGAGATAGAGCGTTGATAGTTATAGTGCAAAGAATTTGTCCCTTTAACTGTGCAGTTTCATGCCGACTTCGAAGTTTCGTGAGGACACCGTTATGGTGTCTTGACTCGTTAAGGAAGGGGCCCTGGTTCCCATTCATATTTATAAGAAGCCTCGTGTAAATTGATTTTTTCTGGGACTGGTTCCGCTTGTGATTGGTTGATATTATTTTATTTTAATTTAATTTTACTTTTATCTTGTTTGATTTTGGGGCCAGAAAACATTAACATTTTTGTACTGAAACTATATATATATATATCGTTAAATATCTAAGACAAGGGAAACGTAATTAATTTTTTCTTTGATTTGATCGTAAAGGAATACAAAATCAGAGAAAGAGTCTCACTCGATTTTCTACTACGCTTGCAGATAAGCTTTTGTCTTTTCACTGCACTGCTTTGTTTGGATTAATTACAAGATTTCAACTGTGGTAGATTAAGGTCTTCTTAGGGGCCTGTTTTATTTTTCAAATGTTACACTTTGTTACATTTAGTTCGTTATTCCCTGATCTGTGACGCCTACATAGTGTCTAAATTTATGCTTAGACTGCTGATCGCAGGATTTACGTACATTATACGTGCCTAAATTTAGACAATATGTAGGCGTCACAGATCAGGGAATAACGAACTGAATGTAACAAAGTGTAACATTTGAAAAATAAAGCAGGCCCCCTAAGAAGACCTTAATCTACCACAGTTGAAATCTTGTAATTAATCCAAACAAAGCAGTGCAGTGAAAAGACAAAAGCTTATCGAAAAAATGCAAACCCCGAAAAACACGACACTTGGCAAAAAATATTACCTGTTTCAATTTTATTTTCAAAATATAAGTCAGAATCCCGTTTTCTTTTTTGATTTCTAAAAAATGTGTAGAAATCCAGGAATAATCTGGGGAATCTTTCTTTTTTCAACCCATAACCCTTTTTTAAAATGGCTTTTCCTCTGATTACACGTAGAAAGCAAAGTGATTTTATATAATTTCTCTTTTGGGAAGTAGTAAGCGTTACAAACACTCATAGAAGGTTGTTAATGGTTTATAAACGGCTTCCTTAAAAGAATTTTACTTGCAATTTTTGTTAAGAAGAATATAATTTTGCTTGCAATTATTTTTATGCAAAATATATTTTTGCTTGCAATGTTTATTAAAAAAATAATTTTGATTGCAATTTTTACTAAGAACATAATTTTGCTTGCAATCTTTATTAAGAAGAGCATAGTTTTGCTTGCAATCATTTTATGAAGAATATAATTTCGCTTACTGCCTTTGACCAAGACAACAGTCAACTTCAAGCTCAATTACTTACATGCTTTCCCTATAAAAATCTAAAACTTTGCTTTCTGATGACTTATAGGCACAAGGCTATAAGTTTTTTGAACACTTACAGTGGCAACCCATATAGTTTGTTTTATATTTAATTCCACGTTTCTTTTCTTTCTCCCGCTTGAAAACTACAATTATTATAACAATGTCACTGCGCTGCAGATATGAAAACGCTCTATCAAGTAATCATTATTTTATGGCTTCGATTCGTGAACAATGATATAGGCGGTGGGATTGCGGAGCTACACATTCTTTATACTCTCAAATGGTTAGTGAATCCCATACCGTAGAAGTATACTTTTCCGTCTCAACTGCAAAAAAATGTCAAATATCAACTCGAGGATCTGCCCTTATGAAGTTGCTTTTACTGCTGTTTTTGACTCTTCTTGTCAACTGCTTATGTTTCACAATGAAGATCATGGCCTTTTTCAGATAATCTCTTTCACAATATCTATCTATATATATATATATATATATAGATATTGTGAAAGAGATTTGTATATATTTGTATATATTTGTATATATATATATATATATATATATATATATATATATATATCCAAACAAAAAATGGCATGTAGGTAAAATCCCAAGGAAGATCCTATTAATATTAATATTAAAACAGATCTTGCTAGAGGGCTCAATGTAAATAAAATGCTCCATTTACAAGCAAAATATGTATATTATTTTCAAATAAAACTTTGAAGTTAGAAAGCTTTTAAAAATTTTCTATAATAAATAGATTGCTGACGAAGCGAACATACTTCACAGAAATGATCATACATGTAACTTTCGATGTTTTATGTGAATATATATCTAAAGTTATTTATAAATGGAACTTTGTCTGTGTGCGGGTGTGTGTCTGTGTATGTATGTATCCGTTACCTATAGACTCCAAAACGGCTGAAGCGATTTTCTTGAAAATTAACACAGTTGTACTATAAGCGTTTGCGAGTGTTCTTAGCTAGGTTTTGTGTCGAGGTAACCCCCGATAAATATCGAAAATCTATAATCGAAAAAATCGGATTATAAAAGGAGTGGTCCGATTTTAATCAAATTTGATACACTCATAGACAAAGACATAAGAAACGATATTCAAGTTAGATTTGCACTATATATATATATATATATATATATATATATATATATATATATATAGTGCAAATCTAACTTTTATATCAGATTAAAGCACGTTTCCCGGGAATAATTCAAAACTTTTGTCTTGAAGAGAAACTTGGATTACAGTTTTAGTGATGGAGTTGCTCCGGTGTACTTTTAAGATACTGGCGAAGACACATTGCCGATGAAAGTATTTGAATAGGCAAACGTGGTATCGGTATATGACTCAAGTTTCGGCACCATATAGAATAGTGGGAAGCATATAACTGGTTTTCGTGTGTTTCGTGAGATTTAAGTGGGCGGGAGAGACACATTTCTGGAGACTACCAAAGTTTGATTTGCTTTGACAAGTCTCTTGGCTATTATCTTACCAGACTGGCGTCAGATCAAGAATTGGCTATCAAGAAAAGTACAACCAATAGTTTTAACAAAGGAAAAAAGATTCAATCAGTTATAGATTTGTATTTATTTGAAATACAACAAATATATTTGAATTTGTTTACTTCTCTAAATGTCCAAATGTACAGGATAGATATGATATGTAGATATGATTAGACATATGAAATTCTTTTTCAACAACATGTTTTAAGGCAGCGGTTCTCAAACTGGAGAAGGGATCTGAAAGGGACCACGAAAAGGCCACTCAGTTGGAATTATTGACTATTTGAAATTGTTACCAAGTCATGATGGCAGCGTTGTTGTTGGAAAGGGAGATTATACTTTTCATCTCCAACTCTCCCTAATTTACTTCCTTTTTTCCTTATGTATGCATTATTTTTATTCCTTGGGTTACCTCCCTTAGTTCTATTTTGGTCCTTGCTTACGCTTTAGTTATGTAATAAGAAGCCGTTGCAAAAGTACTCCAACATATACGAAGAAGAAGAGAGTATTCGTATTCTACAGTTTTCGTGATTTTATTAGAATTGCTTTGACTGGAAGTGAGATGAATTGCGTGATTATATTTGAATTGCTTTGATTACAGGTGTAACAGTGTTTCCAAAATATAATAAGCATCATTAGATTAAATAGGCCTGTAGCAGAGGGAGTTCAGATGGTAAAATATTTGCACTAGACTTTGTTGATATAGTACTCATATGCCATTTGCATCAGTGATGTGACTGTACCAAAATCATTTCCTACCCCGACATCTAAAATCAAAATAAATACAATTATATAAGTTACAACACAATATATTGTTATTAATTACTTTTATTTTTAAAAATGTTTTAATTTTTTTGTTTCAATAGAATGGTTGCCATTTTTTGAATAAATATTTTTTGTGTTGTTATTTATTAAATAAATATTTGTTTGCCAAAAATGCTTTCTTTCAGTAGCCTATATGTTAACTGTGGTTAATACACTCATGATCAAAATTTTAAGACCACTTAAAAATCTTTAAAAAGAAATATTTTTTTACGGATAGATTTTAAACTCCTCCCACTTAAGGTTACCAATACTACAATCTAAAAGGTTATGGAAACAAAAAGCTACATTCCAAACATTTTATTTAGAAATTTACATTTTTATAAAATGAGGCGATTTACGCATGATCAAAATTATAAGACCAGGGGTATAAATTGTTAGATCTATGGTAATTCCAATATTTTTAGTTCAGTTAGAGATTAGCAATCACTGCGTAAAGGTGTTACCATGCCTAAAGCAAGCAAATTTACCAAAGTTGAGCGTTCTCGAATTCTAGAATTCCATAAGCAAGGTTTGTCACAGCGGGCGATCGCAGCTAAGGTAAATCGCAGTAAAACTGCAACCTTTCTAAAGAACAGTGAGAATTATGGAAAAGCAAAATCCTCTGGTAGGCCCCCAAAAATTTCTCCTGCATTGAGTAAGAGAATAAGACGGGTTTTAAGTGGTCTTAAAATTTTGATCAGGAGTGTATAAAAGGGCTCGAGAGTCATCTAAAATATTATAAAGAGACCGCCATGAAAAAAATCCTAAAATATTTTGAGAACTACTGTCCTAAAGGAATATAAGCCATTATAGCTCTCTACAAGTTCTGTTTACTTTTATTGTCTGTGTGTTTCCATGACGTCTCCAGATAGCGGTTTGCCATTGCCTTTTCCACGGTTTATTAAACCAGATTTGTGCTTCTATTAGACTGGCATTCATTGCTGGTTAAAGAGTCTGTTCTGCATTGAAATCCATAACTGGGAGAGAAGCGATAGATCCACGCTTTTTTTTTAAACGTATTAATGCGAAATTAGATGCGGAGGGAAGAATAAAAAATTCGGATTGACGATTCCATTCACCGTATTTATAACCATTACGTTCATCGCATGGGGATACATACATACATACATACATACATACATACATACATACATACATACTTGACTATAAAGATGGGAGGGTTTGTTCTCAAAAGTTTCCAATGGAATAAAGCTTACTTTGCTTTGACGGTTTGAATCCCAAATCACATTTTTGCCAGAGTTGGAACACTGACGACAAGCACTAAAAATAAATGTGTTAGTAACTGACAATATAGCTAGAAATTGTATAATACAAAATGATTTTACATGCATACGATTCCAGTGATTACTATTGATTGAATATTGAGTATTATCGAGGAACCCTCAATTGGATAATCGGATTGCAAAGACTTCTGCAAAAATATCGCTCTCCATTTGATTAACTAACCAAGCTTCTACAGTGCCAATAACAAATCGCGACCATTTTTCTCTATCCAAGAGATTCATTTTCTGACAGCATTTCTTTGATTCTCTTAAATGGGGTGCCAGTACTATTATTTATTGATTCCTTCGGGTTAATATTCTCGTCTTCGTCGTCCTTATCAAAAATTGTCTGTTTTTAGACGATTGTGAATAATGATCGTAATGAATGACTATAGTAATGAATGTTAGAAAATTTCCTCACAGGCGAAGAAATGATATAGAACAACAGAGACATTGTAGACCATGAAATATCGAGAAAACTATGAACGTAACATGAGGGTATTTATGGTTAGTCCGTCTTATCTAAATATGTTTCTAGACAGGCTCCATAGGAGAATCAGCAATGTGATTGGTCCCGACCTGGCAGCTCGACTCCAGCCACTTTCTCACCGGCAGGATGTGGCTTCCCTCTGTCACTTCTACAAATATTTTCATGGCTTCTGCTCCTACAAACTTAGATCACTGGTGCCCTCTCCAGAAGAATTTACTCATGCAACCAGACTGGCATTTTACAGTAAAATCAACCAAATGCATGAAACAATTCTACTCCAGTAGCTTCTTTTCTCGCACTTCCCGGCTGTTGAACTCTATTCCATATACTTGCCTTCCTGACCGCTACAACCTCCAGGAATTTAAATGCAATGTCATCTCCCTTCTTTTATCCACTTGACCCCAGTCCTTCTCTTGTCCTTTCCACATGACCTCATGTATCTTGTTCTTTTCCTTTCTCTCTACCTTCGCAACTGTTTTCTCTCCTGTGTTCTCATCCTTATCTTGCCCTTTCTCTGACACACCCTGTAACTGGTTTGTCTTGCTCTTCACTCTCCTTTTGTCGAAACTTTTACTCTCTTATGTAGACCTCTGCACATCAGTGGCGGTACCGCCTTCCTTGGGGTGAAACGATTAAAAAAGAAAAGTTTGCCTACTAAAGGTACTACCTAATCCGTGTTGCAAACGCCTGCTCTTATATATTTGTGTTTTTCAGCACCCACGGACCAAACCTATGTTTTTACTACGTCTCGACTGCTTCACGACTCTCTCTAGACTGTTGCACGACTGCCTCACAGCTGCGTCCCCGGAAGTCATGCAGGTCAGTATTTATTGACGGAGTCAATTCCTATAGATAGGCACCATAACAGTTACATAATGAGGAAACAAAACTTTGAGAATTTAATACACGCAGGACACACTGAATGCAGATGAAGAACGAGGAAACAAGTGACCTACCAGACAAATTTGAGTAAATGGTGAAAGAACTAAATTCTACTAATATTCTTATATAACTCAAAACATGCGGACGAGTAGTTTATTGAGGTTGATTCGTACTGAATGTCCTAACAGTATCATAATTTACAAGACAAAGCTAATTTATATACATGTACCTGTAACTGTTTCGGCATTGACCCTGGTCCGGTAGAGCCGGCCTCCTCACAAGCAAGATTTATTGAGATTTGTTTAAGGGTAAGGTCCGAAGTACTACCCTATACAGAATTCAGGCATTTTAATTATCCTGCAGCAGGTTGCCAGCGATGGCTATATAACCCAATCTGCCCTGTTATTTAATCCATAACTGGAGGGAATTAATACCTTTCCCAAGGCATTCAAGTGGAATTCGAACTCGGCTCCCTGATTTCTCTTTCCGAGCCGATATCCATTGCACTACAACGCACATCCGTAATATATATATACCGTTTAAATCTATTTAAAGATATTTTCCTTTAATTATTTCACCCCAACCAAGTCCACAAAGTCACTTAGACGGAATGGATTGCTAAGAAATTAAGGAACGAGAACAATAAAAGAACAATTATTAAAATGTTAACGATTGGCATTTCATTAAAATCTTTGAAGATCAAAATTAACTGGAAAGGAAGGAGCCGGAAGAGATTTCCACAAACGAGAAGTACAAGAAAAAACTGTTAGCAGAGAACTTTCGATTTATTTAGCCATTTTGACTGTAAAATGATGAAAGCTTTGCTGCCAATTGAGTCAGTCAGTTGAGTGCCATACGTAATACACGCTTTGAGTGATCATGTCTCAAAAGAGACATGACTGACTGGGCAGAAGATTATCCCGCAGTAGGTTGTCATTGCTTTCTGCGGTAGACTGGTTGCCGACCAAGGCTGTAGAACTCGATCTGTCCTGTTATTTAACCCATAACTAGAGGGAAGAGATGGATTAATACCTTTCCTAAGGGTATTTGCGCATAAGTGAATGCAGCGAATAGTGAGCTTAAACTCTAGAGTAGGTATCAGAGAGGAGAATTATGTAACTGCTGCGTCAGGTGAGGCTTATTATCTCTTACTTAGGTCCCTGTTCTCGGGAAGAGTGCGGCTCCGCTGTATCTCTGTAAGGATAGACAGGCATTTGAGAAAAACTATACTGAGAGGTGCCTCGGTCCAGGGAAACAGTGTTCCGAGGTGGCGCCATTCCACTGCACCAAACGGGCGGATCGGAGTCCAGCGCGGCAGGCTGAACTCCGATCCACCCCTTTGCATGCATTCAAGCTTTCCACATTAAAACCTGACCTCGTGTCGCACCTTGTTTTAGTAAGGAAGCTGGTAAATATCCATAGAAGAAAGTCCATCTGAACGATTACAGTGAAAGTATTTATAAAAAAATCAGAGAAAAATTATGTTACGGTGGAAAGAAAGGGATTGAAGTTTATATGCCAGGTCAGAGCCAATAAAGTTGCAGATTCTTCATTTGATTTTATCAGGAATCTCTAAATATAAGACAATTAGCAAGCAATTCCTTATTTCAGTTAAAAACAGAATGTAGGTAATTCTTTTAAAAACAGTAACCAATTTGACCTTATCGAATCGATCTGACTTATATTAAGACAGGAGTAAACAGTTGCGTCATCAACATAGATACTGAGTTGAAAGCTGATTTCATAAAAAATTCCGTTGATGGAAATTATTAATAACTCAATGGCATGCGAAAAACATTGGGCAAGAAAACATACTGCGAATGTTGATGCGAATCAAGACTGTCGTTCTTTTCCCATCAGAATATTTTACTGGCTGGCAGATATAACTACACATTCATTTGTATTCATTGCCTTCATCATAAATATTAATAATGAAATTCATATACTATATATATAGTATATGAATTTCATATATATATATATATATATATATTTCATATGTATGTATTTGTATATATATATATATATATATATATACAACGACGGTTTTTCCTCCTCATAATTATTTTTTAATAGAACTAAATTTTGCAAAGGGCAATTGACGCTAGTGACATATTAATTTCATATATATATATATATATATATATATATATATATATATATATATATATAATCTTATCACCCCAAGCACGGCAGCTTACTGCCACTGATGCGCAGGGGGTTACATAGAAGGAAAGTTATGAGAAAAGAGTGACAGCTTATAGGGGGATTCAGGAAATGGGTAAGAGTAGGATGAGAATACTGATGAGAGAGGAGTGGACGGAGAAAGAAGCATGAGAGAGAGGATGCAAGTCAGTGAAATAGGAGATGCCTATTGGCTTTACATTTAAATTCTTGGAGATTGTAGCTGTCGAGGAAGCAAGTAAACGGCAGAGAATTCCACAGGCAGGAAATGCGAGAGAAGAAGCTACTGGAGTAGAATTTGCATTTACATTTTATTGGTTTTACAATAAAAGGGTAAGACCTAGTTGCTAATCTTGTGGCTCGAGTAAATTCATATATAAGGGGCACCAGAGAGCTAAGTTCATTGGAGCAAAGGCCGTGAAAGTATTTGTAGAAGAGACACAGGGAAGCCACATTACGTCGGGGAGAATGTGAATGTACCTGAGCTGCCAAGTCGAGATCGATCACATTAATGTGTTTATATTAACAACGGTTGTTCCGAATGCTTTCAGCCTGAACATGACCCCTTTTACAGTAATTCTAAATTAATGTCTTATTTTATTACCTTATTAATAATATATTTCTATACGAGAGCGTGATGAAATTTCTCAGCCCGATCCACATCCCAAAACCTGAGCAAATGACTAAATATAGAAAGTTATTATTTGGCATCTCCTTATACGCGCACCGCGTATCTATTTTTCATTGTTCTTGGTTGTTGTTGTTGTTGTGCTATTTTTGTTTTATTCACAATTCATCTTAAGATGAATTCAAGCTGAAAACACCGGTTCTCGCTCGAATACCGAAGTTAAGCAGTGTCGATTCTGATCTGTACTAAGATGGGGGACAACTTGCGAACACCAGATTTGATTTAAACAACACACATGGTTGATGAGGGGTAAAAAATAAAACAAGCCAAATTCAGAAGCAATCAAATATCATATTAAGATATTTCACGCAGAACTTAAAGAATGAGAATATGGTTTTGATTTTATATTTTTACTGAGAAAAGCATATTCCACCGCAAGAATATATGGGTGCATGCAAAATGTTTACCATAAGCATTGGCATTTGTACGCAACGATCAAACACTAAGCTGTAGAATGCCATCCTGGGTAGAGATTTGTTTTAGTTACGATCAGAGCAACTTGAGAAAATGATCATAAACTAAAAAAATAAATAAATAAAACAAAGGAAAAGTACTTTTTTCTTGCTATCAGGTTCATAAAGATTCTTGGCTCAATATATATATATATATATATTTCATTTGTAAATGAGTTATTACGTGACCTAGGTTTCTGTCATGATTGGTGTATTCAGACGAGAGTTATTGCAAATCGCCTGAAGACACCACTCATGGTAGAAACCTAGATCGCGTAATAACTCATTTACAAATGGAAAATATTCAAAAGTTCTACAATATAATTGTATTGAAAACTTTTAATCCAAATATGAAATGGTTTAATCGTATTATGACCAAAATCTAAGTAATTAAACATTCAATCAATATATATATATATATATACATATGTATATATATATATACATATATATATATATATATAATTAAATTTATTTGTTTAAACATTATTTTTAGTAGACACTTTTATATGTGTAGATATTCTTTTTTATAATGAAACACTATATTTATTTATATAAACTGGCCAAAATAATGGATAAATCTTGTTAAGAAATTATGCGTCCTCCGGCTGGATTCGAACCTGCGACCACGAGGTGAAACCGACAATTGATCTGACTTGTCTTGACCGCTCGACCTCGAAAAACTATTCAAATACGAGTATCCATTTAAAATAATGTTTAAACAAATAAATTAAAATTAAGTCGGAGTTAATCCATTTCTTAAGTGTTTTCTTAAAATTTCATAAATTGTCTTTGTTACATTCGTACTAAGAATTTTTCTAAAATGTTTAAATTTTATGAATAATTTATTAGCATTTTTTCTCGTAACCAACAATTTTTGTTCATAGATTCTTTATCTAAAATAAAATTAACTTCCTCTCTTTGTCTAAAGTTTTTGATAAAGTCTAGTAACGGACTAAATTGACTTATTTTTTTTAACCATACTGTCTCTTTCTTCAAACTATCACTGGGTTTACTTTTGCATAGATAGATAAATAGATAGGTAGATACCATGAATTTGTTTCTCAAACACGAACTCATGAGTAGACTGCACTTTTATTGTGTGACTAATAGTAATTCGTAAAACCTACATGAAATATTTTCTGTCTCTGCAGATCTCGGGGAAGGTGATTTTCTAAGCGTAGTTTAGATGTGGCACAAGACCGAAAGTGTGGTGTTACCCAATGAGGATAGTACTGATGTAGCAAAACAAGCTTGCTAACCATTACATTACTTCAAGGTGCCCACATATATACGAGAAGGACTGGTGACAACATCAGTAAACATCGTTTTCGCCTCTGCTTCATCTATCCCACTTTGAATAAACGTTTGGATTCAATATGAACGCTCACCTGAAACCTTTTGTAGAGCCATGAATATCTGTCATCAGCCATCACTTCCCATTTGTAGTAAGAGATTGCAGGTGACAAGTGTCCTTTCTAAGGAATCTCTGTAATGCTTACGCAACGTCTCCCTGTTAAGTCGACGAAAGAATAGTTCGCACAACTGTCCAATTGTCTTAGACCATCCTTCTTTTTTAATTCAGTAAGGAAGCGTAGATGCAATGTTTCATTTATGAGTTTACACATCTGCTAATTTTATGTATCGACTAAAACAATGATTGCTTATATCCTTACTTAACAATTTAAATTTAAAATGACTGATAATCTAACAATATCGTGTATAATGTCATTCAGTTAAGTGCGATACGCGATACACGCTTGGGCGATCCTGTCTTTTTTTATCCATTACTGACTAGGTAGAAGATTTTCCGGCAGTAGGTTACCATTTTTTCAGTAGTAGACTGATTGCCAATCTAGGCTAGAGAACCCAATCTCTCCTGCTATTCAACTCATACCTGGCGGGAGAATAGATGGATTCATACCTTTCCAGTAAGTGAATGCAATTAATTCAACTTGGTTTCGAACTCGGCTCCTTGATGTCTCATCCCGTGCTGATTTGTATCCCAACGCACGTCCGTAGTGTATATAACATGTTCTAATATCTTCAACAATATCACGTGATTAAAGGGGCCATGAATGCCATAATGAAAACAAATTATTTTTTGGGTATCAAATCCTTTCAGGATCTTACCGATCATGGCCTTCCACAACTTTTTGTTATTTGTTCTCCAAGAGTAATATGTAAATTACTACACCTCTTTGCAATCAATTCACAGAAAACGTTAAGTTGATCAGTCATTATATCGCTTTATTTGTCTTCAGTATCTCCTATGATTCTCTAATACTTCTTTCTTCATTTTGTGTTTCAGAAATGTTATCTGTATCTTTCTGATTGTAACTATAAATTTACTAGCAGTAATCATCTTTCTTAAGATTTCCTTCGAGCATCACATGTTATGGACATCAGATACTCAGCATTTGTCTTTAGAACCACGTTTCTGTCGCTTCAAGTTTCTGCGTTAATTGGGCGAAAATTGTCTAGCATTCATTGCCAGTATATAAGAGAATATATATTACATGTCAGTTCTGCGATCCTTTCTTTGTTTCTAACGATATTTTCTTAAGTCAATATTTTGGTTATTCAAATGGATTACAGAACAAAATAAAAAAGAGAGATAATAAGCTGCAATAGTAAGCAAGGCAAGAATTCCACTCGCATTCAGAGAGTACAGGAAGTGAAAGTGAGTGAAAAACTTAGTCTAAGGAGGATTGCGGAAATGATAATTGCATTTAAATTTTTAAAGATGGTAGTGAAGGACGTAAACGGAAGGGTGTTCTACAGGCGGGAAGTGCAGAAAAAATTATTAGAGTAAAAGTGGCGGTTTCATTTAGCTATTTCAGCATTTAAATGGTGCGACCAAGATTCCAATCTAGTAGCACGCTTAATTCTATGTTGTCGAAGCAGTAGGTAAAACCTCGTCAGATAGAGTGAAGCCACGTAGGGTCAGTGAGAAAGTGACTAAACTCGAGATATCAAGTCAGGATCAAATATATCGTAGAATCTTCTTTGGATTTTGTCAAAACCTCCTCGAAAGGAAAAGTAGGAGAACCATGGAAGCAGTATTCAATGCACGGACGAATCGGTGATTTATAAATGTGCAAGATGAGCTCTGACGAGAAAAATTTCCTGGAACTACATAGTGATCCAATTTTCCTTGTAGTAGATGCAGCTATTAATTCAGTAAAGTTGCTATTCTTCAAGAAAAACGTAATGTCAAGAAGGTGCAATGTGTTTCTTTCCATGTGTCTAGTGTCAGCAATGCTGATGGCAGGTAAAAAAATCTCTCTGTGATGGATAAATGAGAGCTGTTTTGTTTTGGAGGCATTGAAATTTACCCCTCATTTCCAGCCCCATCCAATCACTAATTGAAGGTCCTTTTTAAAAGCAGGAGCCAGGTGTACGTTATCAGCTCTGATAGATTTGCAATTGAGACATGAGCAAATGATAGCACCATTTGTATAAATACTTACTTGGAATCTGATTATATCATTGATGAAGATCAGAAACAGCGTAGGGCACAGATTAGAGCCTTAAGGTAACTGATATTCGTGTGAAAGTTTCTGGACGCGAGCCTGTTCAAAATGACCTTCATTTAACGATTTAATAGAAACAATTGGGTTAAATAAACAACCTTGTAATAGTGTATTTTTGCGTAGAATACCAGCGTGACAAACTCTGTCAAGTGCCTTCGATATATCTAGAACCACAGTTCAAATTTTGCCGTTATTATCAAGCGCTTGATATATATATTCAGTGATGGCCGTTAACATAACAGGGGTAGACCTGGCGAAACGTAAGTCATATTAGAGTAAGGTTTAGATTTACAAAAGATAGGATTTTGTGGAGAATCATGATCGCCCACAACCTGAAAGGTACATAAAAGAAGAAGTTTACCAGTAAGGATCAATCTCACCACAACTGGTCTGAGAGACAATTCTACTAAACATGGCGCTACCGTAGGCGCCTCCGCATAGATAGATAGATAGATAGATAGATAGATAGATAGATAGATAGATTATATGCATAGGAATCAACAATGTATATTGATGTATTTTACACCAATGGGAACATTAGAATATGCAGGTTTGATACACTCAGCTCTGAAGGTGTATTGGTATGATCAAAGAAGCATTGCAAAAGCTAAGCAGAGTAATAGAGACATGAAAATTTTGTTGGAAACAAAGGAAAGATTACTGGATTGTTATGTGATGATTGTCCTTCAATATGGCTGTGGATACTGGACAATCTCATCAAAGATGAAGGAAAGAAGGAAATGTGGTTCTACAGAAGGATACTGTGGATACCATGAACAGAACATGTAAGCAACGACGAGGTTTCGGAGAGGATGGAAACGAAAATGAAAAAGTTGAATTTTCTGTGAAATTCAACAAGGAAAGAGGGCTTCGAGAATCTGATACTCACAGGATAGATAGAGGAAAAGAAAGACAGGAAAGCAATGCATGGCATACTTGATAGGCTCGAACAAATGGACGACAGAGCAGGATTTAAAAGGGGTAGGGAGATGTAGAAGGCCGTGATCACCTACTTCCTAAATGGACACAACTTATAAAAGAAGATTCCTGTGTCCACACTCTCGATAGCTATAAAAGTTCTATCTCAGATACTGAACATTGGTCTATAAATATAACAAATTATAAGATATATATATATATATATATATATATATATATATATATATATATATATCTTACGCTCTCACACCCTGATTGAGCACTCTGGAAAAATGGTAGACTTTGAAAAATAGTAGCTACTCTAACATATACGCACCGTTCATTCAGCAATGAATTAGAACACGCTCAGGTATTGAGCGTGTATAATGATAATATACACGCTAAAAAGTCGGTCTCCTTCTATCGAGCGCCCATATCTCAGAGGTAGAATCACCGACTGACGCCAATTCGGTCGGGTTTCAATCCTGGGTAAAAAGCAATCGAATGTCTAACCGTACTGATGAGCTGTGATACAGTGAAACAGATCTGTCTGTCGATGACTATATATATATATATATATATATATATATATATATGGATTCAATATGTGAATGACTAATATATATATATTCGCATTTTACGTTTGACTTCACTTACAATTGATCAGGTATTGAAAATATATCGAATCGTTTAAGCCTTTTTTATGTATATATTTTTTGCTGTTTTATTTATTAATTTCTCTTCGTTTGTATGTTTTACGTGCGCATGTAATGCCTTTGTTTTTTGACAAAATGCGATTTGTATGGAAGATAATGTCGGAAAAAATTAGGTCAGGTTGGTTTTAGAGAACTCGAAAAAAAAATTCTTTGTTGTGATAAAGATTTGTTACCGGGGAATCGAAGTGGAAAACATTTCCTCGATTGAATGTGGATAGATAAATAGAAAAAAAGGGAAGAAAAAAAAAACGCTGTGAGAGAGAAAGACAAAGTGGAAGGAGTCCACGAGAAAGAGAAAGAGATCGAGAGAGTGAGCGAGCGAAAATGATTTTGATGGAATTAAACTTGAGTAGAGAGAAAGAATCAGCTTTCTCAGAGAGCAGCTGCTGTAGACTCAAAGAACGAAAGATAAATGAATTGCCATTATCAAATAAGGAAATAATAGGGAGGACAAAAACACATAAAAGGGCAATAAGAACTTAAAATCTTAAACCCTAATATTTCAAACACTAATATGTCAAAACCAAGTTATTTCAAACCCTTATATGTCAAACCTAAATATGTCAAAACCTTATAAGTCAAACTCTACTAACATGTTCAACCCTAATATGACAAAACCTAATATGTCAAAACCCTATTATTTAAAACCCTCATATGCCAGACCTTAATATGCCAAAACCTTATATGTCAAACCATACTAATATGTTAAACCCTAATATGTCAGACTCTCATATGTTAAAACCTTATATGTCAAAGGATAATAAATTTCGGTAAATGAGGTGTGTATGTGCGTTGGGTTTTTCCCCACCATGTTCGAATTTAGAAAGCTCAGGCCTGTGAATCATGATGTCCACTATTTATGTCTATGTGTTTAATAAGTTTAATGAATTCAAATTCTGAATTTGTTTTGTTCAGTTCTCACTAATGACCAGAGAAATGTCATGAAACAATCTTCCCCTAACGGTCGGTTTAGTAGCAAGGAAAAATTTGAATTCAAACTTTGTATTTCTGAGAGAGTCATGTTTAAACACATGCACTGATGTTGGGTTTTGAAATTATTTAGAATAAATCAAAGAGTTGTTCGGAAATTTCATGGTAAACTGTTCGACATTCATTTGTGCACTATATTTCTGTTAACAGAAATAATGAATTGTTGGGTCATCACACGTCAAAATCGACGGAAGATTTTATCACTCGTGAACAAATGCGCAAACACTTTCACACACACACACACACACACACACACACACACACACACACACACACACATATATATATATATATATATATATATATATATATTATTAAATATGCATATTATCCTCCGTCTAAGGCACGGCTCGGAGTTTCATGCCGTATTTTCATAGTGCATGAAACTCCGAGTCGTCCTATAGAAGTCGTCCTATATGTATGTTTATTAATATATACTTTACATTATTATTTATTATTTATATTACATTGATCACTGTTTTATTAACACCAGAAATATATTTATATATGCGCGTGTACTTGTGTGTATATCCTTCTGTATATTTATTGATATCCATACGTATATATATATATAATTAATTTTTATCACTTTAAAGACGCTCCATTTACTTATTAAACACTATATTTATTTATTTTTGTCTACCAGCCTTAATGTTCAAGAACTCATATTAAGGTACGATTTGCTGCCAGAGAACGTAGATTTTCTTTAATATGATATCAGGAAAAACATCTTAAAAACAATGCAATCTTTGCCTAAAGAATAGTCGAACCCTGTACAGATCTAACAAGTCCCTTACTCCTCTTGCTATTCTCTACCTTTACAAGAGACAGATCAATCTAATATGCAGAACTCCTACCATATTTCGACGGGAACTGCCCAGTTTTTGATTCTTTTTATTTTTTTTTCTCTTACTTTTTTTTTCATTTCACATTAAAAATTTGGAAATAAAAAGAAAAAGTGAATAGAAGCAAACAGCTGAAAGAGCATAAAAAAGAAAACGTTTAAAAGATCTTCCGTTAATTCTATCTGATATGCGCATGCGTAATAGGTAGACTGAATTAAACTCACTTCTGTTTTGCCTGAAGATTTTTAACTGTAAATGTAAAGGAAATTGTTCAGGATAAAATAAAACGGCAATGTGTTATGACTTTTTGTTTTGCATTAACTACTGAATAGAAATTTATTTATTGATCCTTCAAGAAAAATGAGCGGAAAAAGGGACCTATTTTCTTTAGAATGCTTTTTATTATATTTCTCAGTTTTAAAACGGTACTTACTGTAAAGTAGCAAAATATGGTCGTGTGAACGGCATTGTGGTTGTCGGTACGGAAAGTGGCGTTAATGTGCCAGGTTCAAATGCCGGCTTTCAGGAAAATACCATTTCAAAGTTATGAACCACTCTCATGACCCGCCACCCAAGCTAGCGGTTAACAGCTAGGTAAAATGATGAATGTGTTTATGGCTTAATTCGAATTTGTTAAACCATATATATATATATATATATTCATTTGTAAATGGGTTATTTCTGCAGCCTATGTTTCAACCTTTCGATATCTACAAGCAGTTTATGATAACTTAATCAAGTTATAATAGCTTAATAATAAAGAGTTATTATAAATCGTCCGAAGATACCGAAAGGTTGAAACCTAGGTTCCGGAAATAACTCATTTCCAAATGAAAAATATTTAAACGCTTATAAATGTCTTAAGTACTTTTTTATACAACTGGGTTCTGGCTTAATTTAATTATAATAAAAAACGAATTAATATATATATAGAGACAGACAGAGAGAGTTTAATTGTAATAATGTTTAGCGCCAACGTTGTTGTTTTTCAGTGGTTTTACTGATAAAATGTATTTTGGAAAGCACGTTTTTATCGTAATGGGCTCGATATCAACCATCCGCCCGTGCATAGAATACTGTTGCCATATCAGGTAAGGCGTCGCTGCAGTTTATCCCAGTGTTCTCGACAGGCTCCAAAGGATAATCATTAATGCAATTGGTCCCGACATGGAAATTCGATTTCAGCCACTTTCTCGCCGGCGGGATGTGGCTTCCCTATGTCTTTTCTACAAATATTTTCATGGCTTCAGCTTCGACAAACTTAGGTCTCTGGTGCCTTTTTCACGAAAATTTACTCGTACAACCAGACTGGCAACAAGGCCCCACCCTTTTACAGTTAAATCAACCAAATGCAGGCGACAATTATACTCCAGTAGCTTCTTTTCTCGCACTTCCCACCTGTGGAACTCCCTCACTTGCTTTTCTGACGACTAAAACCTCCAAGAATTTAAATGAAATGTCAATTCCCATCTTTTATCCACTTGACTCTAGTCCTTCCCTCGTCCTTTCTACATCACCCCGGGTATCTTGTTTTTGTCCTTTCTCTTTACTTTTGCAACTGTCTTCACACCTGTGTTTCCATCCTTCTCTTGCCCTTTCTCTGACACACCCTGTAACTGCTTCGTCTTTCTTTTCACTCTCCTCCTGTCTAAACTTTTACTCTTATGCAGCCCTCTGCGCATCAGTGGTGGTTGATAAGCACAAAGAATATGTCACTTTAACTGAGCAGGTTTATGTCTACTTTCTTACTCTAAAAAGCAGAAAAATACTTCCGAGTAAGAAAACTAGCCACGATGAGTGAGGGCAAAAAACGGTGTCCTCACAAAAATTCGAATAAACCTGATCAGTTAAAGTCACAAACTTATCTTTAATTCGGTTTCTTTTGGATTAAAAAGTAGGACAAATTGGGTTCTAAAGCTTTAGCTAACAACCAGTCTACCGCAAAAAGTAATAGCAACCTACTGCGGGAAAATCTTCTCTTCAGTCAGTCATGTCCGTTTCAAGACAGGATCGTTTAATCGTGCATCACGTATAACATTTAACTGATTTACTAAATAATAAAATTGATAAAAGCAAAACTACAAGTCTAAGAAAACTAGATAAAATTGGCTTAGTGATATATCCTGTTATATCGAAAAATAATTCAATTTAAAGGTTTAACATTTTGTTGTTCGAACATTTTCGGCGCTTCTGACTACACAATTATCACCATTGATTGCGTTTTTTATACAAATTCCTTCCACTCCCCACTCTACACATTACTTAGGCCTCCAATGAAGTCTTAAAAGACGAAATGCATCGCACATTTTATCCACTTTGTCATTAATTTACCTAATATATATATATATATAAGTAAATTTACCTAGTGAAACCAACAAACCTACCAAGGTTTCACCTAAACGGATCTTCAGGGGAGGTTGGGGGCCAACCTTCCCTGAAGATCCGTTTAGGTGAAACCTTGGTAGGTTTGTTGGCTCACTAGGTTAATTTACTTATTCTGCTCTGCTTACGTATTGAGCGCTTTTTTGTTATTGATTACTCGTCTCGGGTTTTTTCTTTGGACTACGTACTGACTTGGTCCAAATCGCTTTGGCTGATGTTCATGTGCTTAGCTCTTTCTTTTTTTACAAACATTTTTTCTTCCGCATATATACGCGGAGGGTTTTTCGAAATGAGTATAGCGATAAGTTTGCATATATATATATATATATATATATATGCTCTCCTTGGGCTTCTTGACAAAATACAAAGGAGGATCTGTAACGTGGTTGATACTGACTTGGCAGACCGACTGCAACCACTCTCTCACCGGCGTGATGTGGCTTCCCTGTGCCTCTTCTACAAGTACTTTCATGGCTTCTGCTCCGATGAGCTTAGATCTCTGGTGCCGCCTAAGCATGAATTTACACGAGATACTAGATTAGCAACTAGGTCCCACGTTTTTACAGTTAAACAAATAAGATGTAACCGTAAATTCTACTCCAACAGCTTCTTTTCTCATGCTTCCCGCCTGTGGAACTCTCTTCCACAAGTCTGCTTTCCCGACAGCTACAATCTCCAGGTGTTTAAATGTAGGGTCAATAGACACCTCCTATCACACTAATTCCCAATTATTCTCAGAACACTCTCATCTACCCAACCCTCATTCTCTGTATCACCCACCCTCTGACATTTCCTATATTTAATCATCCTTTCTCCACTCTATGTAGCCCCCTGCGCAGTAGTGGCAGTGACATGCCTTGCTCGGGGTGAAACGCTGATAAAAATATATATATATATATATATATATATATATATATATATATATATATATATTTGTGTGTGTGTGTGTGTGTGTGTGTGTGTGTGTGTGTGTGTGTGTGTGTTTTGGAGAAAAATCTATGACAAAGTCTGAAAAGCAAAAAACACCTTAACTCATAATGGTTGTAACATTTATTATATGAAACTAATATGAAAATATACCAACTCTTATGAAGCAGATGTTGTGCTAAATATAATAATACATTTATTCACTTGTATAGTTTTTGACTATTTAGCCGAATGGTTACTATGTTTATTAGCAAACCTTTATATCTAGTTACGAATCTCACCATGGCCGTTTTATAAAAAAATGTGATTTCAAAATATTATTGACTGGAAAATTCAACTTTTGCTGTGCATTTGAAAACTAGTTGAAAACCATACAAACGCTTGATCTAAATATTATTAGAGGAACCAGCACGAAGTTACAAGTCATCCTGACGACGGCCATGATCGCACTGGCATCGTTCAAACAGTTGATTATTTTAGAATCCAACGAAGAATCTGTAATGTGATCGATCCCGACTTGGCAGCTACGATACAGTCGCTTTCTCATCGACGCAGTGTGGCTTCCCTGTGTCTCTTCTACAAATACGTTCACGACTTCTGCTCCGAAAAACTTAGCTCACTGGTACCCACTATATATGAATTTCCTCGACCCACAAGATTAGCAAGTAGGTCCCACCCTTTTTACTGTGAAACCGATAAATTATAAACGCAAATTCTACTCCTCACCTACTTTTCTAGCACTTTCCACCTGTGAAATTCCCTTCCGCATACTTGCTTTCCCGACAGCTATAATCTCCAAGAATTTAAATGTAAAACCAATAGCCATCTCCTGTTTCACTCACTTACATCCTCTTTTTCATGCTTTTTTTCTCTGTCCACCCCACTCTCATCATCCTTACTTGGGGCCACACGATTATAAAAAAATAATGATACCGCCCAGAAAATGTAACTAAGATCTACTCAGTTTAGTTTCAGAATAAACCACAGCTTGATGTGCGTTATGGTGCAGGGTGTGTGCTGTGGTGCAGTAGAGATAGGCGTGAAATGAGAAATCGGAAAGCCAAGTTCAAATTCCAGTTGAATTCGTTGCATTCACTTTCGCATAAATACCCTTGCAAAAGGTATGAATTCGTCGCTTGCCTTTCTGGCTATGGATTAATTAGCAAGGCGGATTAAGTTTTATAGCCTTGGTTGGCAACTACTCTACTGCAGAAAATAATGGCATCTTACTGCGAGAAATTTTCTGACCAGTCAGTCATGTCTCTTGTGAGACATGATCACCCAAGCGTGTATCACGTATAGCACTTAAATGACATAAACTTCAATTGGATTCTGTGAGTGTTGAACACATCTAAATATGCCTGAACGGGCATCTTTCGCAGGAATTGTCTAGCCACCCTAGCAGTAATCAACCACTACAGTGTTTCTCTTGTTGTAACTCTCAACCTCTAATTCTCTTTGCTTGCTTCGTCTCTCTCTCTCCCTCACTCCACATCCCCCCTCTCTCTCTCTCTCTCTCTTCTCATCTTCATACGCCTTTTTGATTATTTTAGCGCTTCTTTCAATATAAATGTCCAATCATTGATTAAACAATCATATTTCTTGCTCGTCAATATTCTTCGTCGATGATAAAGTTTAACGGGTTAATCTCATTAAGACCAATCTAATGAGACATAAACTAAAGCCTTCTTAATTTTATAAGATTGGAACCTGTAATTTAATAATTTAAGTTATAATATTAGTTGAACTATTGCAAATCATTTGGCAAATTTCACCTCATCAATGACAAAGAAATTTTAATATATATTTTAACAAATGTTTGCCTTGTCTATGTTGGGCAATAATCCAGTCGGTAGTTGCTTAATTTTCTCTTTTCATGTTTATAATCTTTCGCACGGAGGTAAGGGGGAATGTGGATGCTGAAAGCCAGATTTTTCTTGTCTAAGGTATAAGATATCAAGTTGTCTGTTGGTCACAACAATATTGTTGTATTTTTAGTATATATACAGGGTATCCATAAAGTCCGTGCGCACTTTAAAAAAATTATAACTTTATTTAACTGAATATATAGATTGTTTTATGTTTCTATGTCGAGTCATAGGAATGTTTTATATTCCAAACACGGTGAGCACATTGTGACCCTCTTCATAGTTGTTATTGTTGAGTGTTGGGGGTGTTTTTTTTATTAATAATGCTTCCATTTTTTTATCATTTTTTGCATGTCAATGATGCTATTATATTTGTAATATAATAATTTGTATTAATAATAATAACTTGTATAAAAATTGTCTAAATGTTTTATTATTCCAAGCACTTTCGGCTATACTTTTAGACATTATTAAGGATTAATTTTATTTTACTATTAACTGAATATATGGATTATTTTGTGTATCTAGAGTTATTGGAATGCTATATTATCCAACTACAGTCAGCACATTCATTCAAGATCCAAGGCACTATTTTTCACTGACTGAAATAACGTTTTATTACTGTTATAATAATGCATATTTGCTAAAGACTATCAAGTGTAAAAATATATCTGTTAAATATCAACAAACCTTACGATAATGATTATTTTTGAGCCTCAATTATTCTTCTTCTCTTGTAACTGTATTTATTTTGACTGCAAACACAAACCACGAACTTAAATTTCAACAAATTGTGCCGTTTCGCCTTTATCAAGCCACCACCCACATCTCTGCTTTTATTAAATCTAAGTGACCAAGGCATAATAACATACATCAACTCCTTCCGAGGCCTCGACGAAAAAAAATCATAAATCTAAACAAATTGAAACAAAATTGTCACTTCTATTAAAATTCGTGCTTTGTTTCGATGACTATTTCTATTTAATATTTTTTTAATCATGTCACCCCAAGCAAGGCATTCCACTGCCACTATAGCGCAGGGGGTTACACAGGGCGATAGACGAGTTAGGATGTACATAGGGGGAGAGTTGGAGAGAATGGGAGGGTTAGTGTGTTAGGAGGTGTCTATTGACCTTACATTTAAACTCCTGGAGGTTATAGCTGTCGGGGAAGCAAGCATGCGGAAGGGTATTCCACAGGCGGGAAGTGCGAGAAAAGAAGCTGTTGGAGTAGAAATTGCGGTTACATTTCATCGGTTTCACTGTAAAAGGATGGGACCTAGTTGCCAATCTAGTATCTCGTGCAAACTCACACCTTATCTTCTTTTTTTCTTTCAGCTTCCTGGCAGAATTCAGTCAATAATTTACTAGTCATAGAGGGAAAATTGTCGACCATTTTCTACTATAACCGAATTTTAGTAACATTAGTTGTCAGTCCTAGGGCAGGGTATAGGACGGCACACTATAACTTCGTTTATTTAACGAGATAGACACGGAATTCATGGTGATCACACATCTTAATTTGTCCAACGTTTACAGCGACATTGGTGGGAAATTAATCAAAGGAAGCCAATCAATCACTTAACAGTAGAGGCCCTCCCCAACTTTGGCTGCCATCATTGATTCTTCTGTCAAAACGAATATGGTGGATGAATCATATTAATTCAATATAAAACTGAAAAGAACTAGCAGAAGCTTAGAAAATAGCGACAACCAAAAACAAAAAATCTTGCAACAACCTATGTTATTATTTTTTATTAACACTACCAGCGCTGCTACTATCATTTTATTATTATTCCTACTCACTTAAATTATATTCTAATAGAAATTAGTATGAAGTTAATAGTTAATGTTACAATAAACGAATTCATCCGGTAATTTAGGGTAATTTACACATTCATACCCTTTAAAATGCGCGTTGTGGTGCAGTGGATAACGGCTCAAAACACGAAATCAAAGAGCCAAGTTCAAATTCTAGTTGCATTCACATGGGAACGATATTAATCCGTCCTTTCTTTCTCCAGCTATGGGTTAAATAACAGAGCAGATTGGGTTCTATAGCCTTAGCTGGCAACCAATCTACCGCAGAAAACAATGGCAAATTACTGCGGGAAAATCTTCGAGACATGATTGCCCAAGCGTGTATCACGTATGGTGACTGACCCTTCAAAAAGGCATGAACTTTATTCTCCCAATGAATAAAATCAGCTGTTACTGTGTGTATCATAATAATCTGATTTATGTTAATTATAATATCAATATTAGTTTATTCTTTTCCTTATAAGGAAATATTAGGCATTCATTGACCGAGCAACCAGTGAAAATTATTACAATCAAATATAAGAATGTTATTATTATTATTATTATTAAAACAATTTTTTCACCAAAAAAAGTTTCTCTGGTTCAGTAACTGTCACGACTCTTTCCAATATTAATGGGAACTTCATTACTGACCTTATGTTTAACGTTATGTTATATATAGCGAGAGATCTACCTCAATATATCGTCAACCCAGGTGCAACATGGAGATCTACCGTGCCCCTTCCCTCATGTGGCCATTATGTGAATCCAGTGACAGAAGCAAACACTAAGTAATTCAGTGTTTGTGGTTGGATGCTAAAACGATGATTCTCAGGAAAATGCGAGGCCTTGGTCATTAGCTGTTCCAGCCACATCTTGACCGATTTTGCTGGAAGATGATGAGAAAAAATTCCAATAATCGATTCGTACCATTCCTAAAAGATATACAAAATGTTTTTCGTTAATATAAATACTTATATTGTGTTTGATAGCGTGTTTATTTTTAACTCTCTATTTTTAATATAAATAGTATATATGATATATAAATATTAATATATGGTTTAAATAAATATGTATACACATATAATATTATATAGTTCGATGCTGCGGTAGACCTCACACTATAGTTGAAACAGGAGTTAGACTTTACGCAATACTGAGTTAGACTTCATCCTAGAGTCGAAACGGGAGGTAGACCTCACGCTATATTGAGGTAGACCTCACGTTAGAGTCGAAACGGGAGGTAGATCTCACGCTATATTGAGGCAGATCTCACGCTATAATCAAAACGGGAGGTAGATCGCACGCTTTTTGACGTAAACCTTACGCTGTAGTCGAGACGAAAGGTAGATCTCACGCTATATTGATGCAGAAATCTGGGACATTTCTTGAAAAATAGATGTCGATTATGTTGCAACAACCACTTACTTGAAAATTGCAATGAAGGACCTCGGCGAGCTATTAGATCTAAGGATATCTGTTCATTTGTGAACTGAAGCTAAAATAACAACAACTGGCAACGCGTAATGTTGTCATTTGGATTCGCTTCGTGTCTTCCTCGGTCATCTCCTTGGAATCTCTTGTCAAATGCGCCATTCGAGTGGTGTTTTTGCCTTTCTTGCTTCACATTGTGTCTTTTTTCTTTTGCCAAGAACAATTAACTTTCAGCTTCGTAGCCTTTTCGAATTTATCACAGAAAGAGCGATATTGACTATCAGAGGGTTTTTTCTCTACTTGTTTATAAATACTACATCTGCTTTGCTGACATGAAATAGACTATATATTTAGAAGAAGAAAAGGAAAAAGAATAAGAAGAAGAGGAAGAAGAAGAAAAACGAGGAGGAAGCGGAAGAAGAAGAAGAGAAGGAAGAAGAGAAGCGGAAAAAGGGAAGAGGAGAAGGAAGAAGAGGAGAGTGAGGAAGAAGAAAATACGAGGAAGAGAAGGAAGAAGAGGTCGAAGAAGAGGAGAATAAGAAAAAGAGGAGGAGGAAATAAGAGGAGGAGGATAACGAAGAAGAAAGAGAGAAGAAGAAGAGGAGGAGGAAGAAGAAGAATAAAAGAAGGAAGAAAAGGAAGAGAAAGAAGAGGAGGAAGAAGAGGAGGAGGAGGAAGAAAGAAGAGGAGAATGAAGAAGAAGAAAAAGAGAGGGGGAAGGAAGAAGGAGAGAGAGAAGAAGAAGGAGAGGGAAAGAAGAAGAGGACAAAAAGGGAGAAGAAGAGGAGGCGGAAGAAGAGGAGGAGGAGTAAGCAGTGGAGGTGGAGGAAGAAGAACAAGAAGAAGTAGAAGAACAAGAGGAGGAGGAAGAAGAAGAGGAGGAAGAGGAGGAAGAAGTGAAGAAGGAAAGAGAGGAGGAAAAAGAAGAAATAATAATGATTACTTAGTCATTGAGCAGACAATACTACTGTCGATTGAAATTTATAAAATTTGTAAAATGTTTTTGTTAAAACAATTTATTAGGGAACTAGGTTTCTCAAGTCTCATAACTGTTATCGCTTTTTCGAGTAGTGACAGGGAATTTCTCCCTTGCTTTTTGTTCAAAGCAATGTACTGTACATTTATTATCAAATTATTTTATCGCCATGTTATATATGCTATTAATTTTCGTTATTGTTAATGTCGAAATTCTTCCAGTAATGTCATTTCTGTTAATTGGTACAGCACTTTGTCTGTGATTCTGTAGCGGCAGCTCACATGTCTCTAAAGGAATGGTCCTCACTAAAACCTACACGCTCCACATGCTCGAAGCCAGTGCTAATCATTGATATAAAAAAAAGTAATTGTGTGACGTCGATCTCCGGACGCTAGTCGTTGCTGACTTCGACACAGTAGCTAGTCTTCATGTCGATTATTACAACGGTGTTCTTCCTCGCCCACGTTGTGAATTTTGATCTCAAGGAAGTCACGCTAAAATTTTGCTAGCTGTCTCTTTACCAAGTTGAACCAGACCAGACGCGCGTGCTCACATTTGGGTTAATGAAAACGGCCCCAAGAATAAATTGAATGATACCTGAATAAGTTGTGAAAAAAGTCTTTATATACAAACAAAAAGAAACAAAAAAAGAAATAGAATATAGCAATCGCAAAACCTTTATCTCTACAAGGGAGCAGAAGTTTTGATTCGAGCTTTTGGTTGGTAATGTTTGTTCACTACAAACGGTGGTTTCAAGTTTGTGACGATTTAAAATGTCTTATTCAAGCTTTTCACCGAAGCCTTACGGAAACTGCGGAAAGTTGTTTTTTGTGTGTGGTGGGTAGCGCAACAACTGGTTGGTTCATTGCTTAATTTTTACTCTTTTCGGTCATTCGGTCTGCTGGACTCTTTCTTGACTCTCTGATTACATCTTCAGCCAGAAACTCTATCGGGGGTAACCGTCTCTATCTCTACGGTCGTGGTTCCCCGGCTGGGAGCCGTCACTCTCGACTGGTCTCGTCTTGACTCGAACTCAACTCGAACTCAACTCAACCCAACTGAAATTTCAACTCCAACTGATTGTGGCCCTCCGGGGCTCTATATTTATGCTTGTCCCAAATTCTCTTGGGAGAGGAATGACGGACTCGGAGTGTCCCTGCAAATCAAATCTTTAGCCAATAAAATTACTCCCGCCTTCGCATTTTGAGGCGAAGTTACTTCCTTCCCTTGGTTTAACCAATGAAGCAGCAATATTTCTGGTTATATCACTTATTTCCGTCTTCTTCCTTTGATTCAACTGATTACATTATTTATTTTTCAGGTTTTAAATCTGTTCACAGCAAAATGGAAAGTTTCAGGATTCAACCTTTTGGCCTTATTAAACATTTGTTACAATCTCTTTTCAACAATGTTTTGGCTACGGCTTACTTTCTACTGTTACCAGCTGTAGATCAGCGCTTTCAATGGGACTTTTCCAAGTCACGCCGTTTCCGCTTTGTCAAATAATGTTCGGCCGATGCTATGACCTCATCTGACCTGCTACCTACACCTGCAAATGTTTTTAATTCACTCAGCTAGTTTTCAACATTCCATTTTGCAATATTTTCTCTCTTCACAATTCATTAGCTACGTTCATATTGCAACCGAATAAACAATTTTATTATCTATTAGGCTTACTTTTCATTCTGCTAACATTGGAACAATTAATCTGCACAATTAATAACACAACTAATAATTTCTTTCGCTGAAATAGTGTTGCATATTTATATATTTCTTTACAAGTTTGGTTCCGTGTATGTCATCCATATAAAACTCCCAATCTACCAAGTCTATTTATGGATAAGTTTTAGTTTTGTGGTAATTACAAGTGTTGGTCTAAGCTACTCGTAGCACAGCCTATTCTAAATTCAGTTACTTTATCTCCTAAAATAAATTTGTTATAACTGATCTATACACCGAAATATTTCAAGCGATTAATAATCCCACTAGTTATGAATTTTTATGTTGCAGTGTATATGGCATCGATGTGCGTCGTGGTGCACTGGATATCGGCTCGGAAAGTGAAATTGGAAATTCTAGTTGAATTCGTTGAAATTCACATACTCGTTAATACCCTTGAGAAAGGTATGAATCCATCGCTTCTCCCTCCAACTATAGATTAAATAGTAGAATAAACTGGATTCTATAGCTTTGGTTAGCAACCGGTATACCGCAAAAGTAATGGCCACCTACTTTTTTTTTAATCATTTCACCCCAAGCAAGGTATTCTACTACCACTATTGCGCAAGGCGTTATATAAGGGAAGGTAAAGAGAAAGAGTGGTTAGATATAGGAAATGTCAGAAGGAGGGTGATAGACAGGTAGGGATACCGAGACTGAGGGTTGGGTAGATGGGAACAGTGTTTGAAAGAATGGATGCGAGTTAGTGTGTTAGAAGGTGTCTATTGACCTTACATTTAAACTCCTGGAGATTGTAACTGTCGGGGAAGCAATCATCGGGGAAGCTATTAGAGTAGAAATTGCGGTAACATTTTATCGGTTTCACTGTAAAAGGGTGGGACCTAGTTGCTAAGCTAGTGTCTCGTGCAAATTCGTACCTAGAGGGCACCAGTGATCTAAGTTCATCGGATCAGAAGCCGTGAAAGTATTTATAGAAGAGGCACAGGTAAGCTACGTCACGCCGGTGAGAGAGAGACTGCAGTCGGTCTGCCAAGTCGGTATCAATCCGTTTTTTTTTTGTCAAGAATCCCGAGGAGAATAGCAGGGGCACCCGACCAGATGTGGCAGCAGTATTCAATGCACGGGCGGATGGTAGATTTATATTTACATCTATATGCAGGATAGATTCAGACGGAAAAAATTTCCGGGCTCTGCACAGAGAATCGACTTTCATAGCAGCGGATTTAGCAATGGATTCGATATAGTCATTCCACTTGAGGTCCGCTGAAAGTATGAGACCAAGGAGGCGTAGTATTTTACTCTCTGGGAGGTAAGCCTGGTCCATGCTAATTGGAGGTAGGTGCGATTGTCTATGATGGTTAATTGATAGCAGCTTTGTTTTAGAAGCATTAAACTTTACGAGCCATTTCTTACCCCAGTCCACTATGGATTGGAGTTCCTTTTCAATCTCGGCTACAAGGTTCGCTTTGTTGACCACACCAGATTTTTGATCAAGGCGAGAGTAAACTGTGGTGTCATCGGCGTACATACCTACTTGGGATCTTATGGTATCAGGGAGATCATTAATGTAGATCAGAAAGAGCGTAGGACCTATGATAGAGCCTTGAGGGACACCCGCGTTCGTATGGTAGTTCTGGGGGGCATACTACCTTCAATGTGCGGTTAGAGAGGAAAGACTGGATTAGGTCAAACAAATGTCCAGTTATACCATAGCTCCACAGTTTGCGTAAATGGCCAGCATGCCAAACTCTGTCGAACGCTTTAGAGATATCCAAGGCAACGGTTCAGATTTCGCCATTCTTGTCGAGAGCCTGGTATATATACTCGGTGATGGTCGTTAGCATATCAGCAGTAGACCTGGTGAATCGGAAACCATACTGCTTGTCCGAGAGGAGGCTGTGTGCTGTGAGATGCTGAACCATCTCAGCCTTGATAATGGCTTTGAAGACTTTGCCAAAGATCGGAAGAAGGCTGATAGATCGGTAATTTGCGGGGTCCGAGGGTTCTTCCGTGTTTTTAAATATAGGAACTACAGAGGAAGATTTCCAACAGGCAGGAAAGCCGAAAGCAGATAAGCAGAATTTGTAGAGTTTAGAAAGGACAGAGGAGAGTTCAGGGGCACATTTCTTCACGATTGGGCTTCCGTCCCCTCCGCTCGCTTTGTGAGGGTCAAGTTTTGAGATTATGTTAGAGACCAGCGAGAGTGTAATGTGTACGTCATTCAGTTGAGCCTCAGTCTAGGTGGGAAGTCGGGTGTAGAAACTCCAGACGAGTCCAGACTCGAATTGTTCGAGAACCTGTGAGCAAAGCATTCAGCCTTGTCCGCAGAGGAGGTAAGGAGCTCAAATTTATTGATTAGTGGGGGTATTGAGGACTTGCTCTTGTTAAGCAAGCTTTTTACAGAGTCGCCAATAGTCTTTGACGCCGAACTTAGAGGATGCTATGCGTTGCTTCATTCTGGCAGCAAACAACATCTTAGCTTCGTTAAGTATCTTTTTACACTTATTACGAGCTGAAGCGAAAAGGCGCCTGTTTTGGTCTGACGCGTAGCTACAATAGAGCCGGAAGAAATGATTCCGGTGGGCAATGGCGGCCGAGCAAGCGGGCGAGAACCAGGGAGACGAATACGATTTAAGCTGAAATTTCCTGGCAGGGATAAAAGCATCGATGCCAGCCTTAACCCAGGAGGAGACCTCGGATGCACAGTCTTCGGCAGGAAGACTAAAAACGTTGTTCCATGGGACGTCACAAAGGAAGTCTCGGAACGAATCCAAGTCTGCTCTTTGGTAGCAGTAGGATATTTTACTAGTCTGGGTTTCTTGGGTAGGGTGGGAGTGGAATGAAATGTTGACGGAAACTACGTTGTGGTCAGAGTTTCCGACTTTTGCCCAGTCTGCCATGTCTCCTTTCAAGCTTGTATCACGTATAGCCCCTAAGTGACTGACTGTATATGCCGTCATTGCTTTCATTCCAGATAATACTTTGTCTTGTTTATCTTTAGTTCTGTCTCTTAGAAAACTTGGTTGATTATACTGACTTTTGTTCAAGATCATTCTTATCCCGACCTTATATACCTATGCAATCAGTATAGCCTGCATATCAACAGTACATTGTTCTCGAGAGGGAAAGCAGGAACACTATTTTCTGTTAAAAGAGTTGTTTGGAATGTAGTATGGAATGCTTAAAGGATCAGTACCCTTCTCTGTGCTTGTATATACGCAGAGCATAGTCTAGTCTAGACTAAATAGATGGGAACTCTTATTTCCTCCTTGTCGTATTTCTGATGGTGTTTGAAATATTTTGTTATTTTGGCTCCTATGCAGTTTTTCTAACATATTTATAGAATCAATGCTGAGAAGACGGTTTCTAATGAACGCGAACAGGAAATCTCTATCGATGTGGTCGTATACCGTTGAGAGGACAAGAGGAAGACAATTTTCTATTGGAAATGTGTTCATTCTCCAGGAATTGCTTACAGAAATATACACCATTCTTACACGCATTGCCAGAAAGAAAACCAAATTCGTTTGTGAGGAGTTAACTTACATAGAACGATGAGAGTCGAGTTAATACAATGTTCATTAGTCATTTTACTAGGTATATCTGCACAGGTGAGTATCTTAAGGACATAACTTTTCTTCTCGTTTTTTTTAATCCTATCACCCTGAGCAAGGCGGTAACACCACTGATGTGCAGGGGACTACATAAGAGTAAAAAGATTAGATAGGAGGAGAGTAAAGAGAAAAATGAATCAGTTATAAAAGAGCAAGAGAAGGATAGGAATACGATCATGAAATTGAGAAACTTGTTTTTAATTTCGGAAAAAGTTACAAGATTTTTTAAATGTTCAGTCTTATTATCAAACCGCGTTTTATTCTAATTTATCTATTTTATAGATGTGCGTCGTGGTACAGTGGATATCGGCTCGGAAAGAGAAGCCGGGGAGCCGAGTTCGAAATCCAGTTGAATCCATTGTATTCACTTACGCGCAAATACCCTTGGGAAAGGTATTAGTCCGTCTCTTCCTTCCAGTTATGGGTTAAATAGCAGGACGGATTGGGTTCTGTAGCCTTGGTCGGCAACCAGTCTACCGCAGAAAGCAATGACAACATACTGCGGGATAATCTTCTGCCCAGTCAGTCATGTCTCGAAAGAGACATGATCGCCCAAGCGTGTATCATGTAAGGCAATTAACTGACAGATTATTTTTATGGCTTTCTTTACTAACTCATTATTAGGTTCAATATGTTTTAATAAATAATTTGTAATACTCGGATGTATGTTCATTTCCTGCGGCCATCTTCAGAATAAAGTTGTAATGTGAGTCGATGTGTTTTTGAGACCAGGATACTTCTTCTGTTTTGGTTTCGATTGTCTGATGTCGTGATTGTTCGCTTTTCTCCATATTTCAGCATAATGTCTATGTTGTTTAGCATCATTCATTTGATTTCCAAATTCTAAAAGATATTGTTTGAATGCTGAGCATACCGTGAACAGAACACATGAACAACTTCGAGTATATGGAGAGGATGGGCCCGAAAAGAAAATTGATACTAAACATCAGAAAAAGACAGCTGAAGTTTTTGGACATTTAGTGAGGAAAGAGAGTTTAGAGAGTCTGATGCTCACGGGACAGATAAAAAGAAGGGAAAACAAATGAAAGCAACGCGTGACATACTTGATGGTTTCCAACAAATGGATGACGGAGCAGGGTTTGTGCGAGATAACAGAAAAAAGGGTGGTTAAGATCTACAAAGAATAGGGAGATGTGGAGGGCCATGATCATCTAAGTCCGGATAAGATAGTTAACATCAGGAAAAAATAGCTGAAGTTTCTGGAACATGTAGTAAAAAAGGAGGGCTTAGAGAATATTATTCTCACGGAACGGACCGAAGGGAAGAAGTGACAAGGGAAAACAATGCGTAGCATACTTGATAGACTTAAACAGATATATGTCGGAGAGGGGCTTGAGCAGGCTAACTAGATAAAAGTTGTTAAAAACTACAAGGGATAGGGAGATGTAGAGGGCTATGATTGCTTACGTCCTGAAGGGAGACGGCACATAGAAGAATTTTGTTTCCTCAGAGCGTTGAATATTTTCTTCCTGAATTGTGAAGTATTTTCCCTTCCATTTTTTAAGAACAGCGCAAAAGAGAAAAGAGTTTCGTTGCACACATTCGAAAAGTTTACTTTCAAGTCTTTCAGTTTCCTATCATCACAGTTATTTCCCATTCATCTATGTTATTTCCCTTTACTTTTTAATTTAAATCATGAAATATAGATGGCGCCACTAATAAAAAATCCATATGATTTTTATGAAGTACTAACGTTCAAATGACATGTGAAAAAAATTGGGCCTTATCGAATTATTAGTTTAAAAATTACAGTTACTTAAGTGAAGCAACTGTTACAAATTTTCAAAACAATGAAAAAAATATGAATTTCGTCTGTTAATAAAGCATTGCTTTCTGATTGGAAAAATACTGTTCAAGCAAAGTAATGGCTTGATAAGTGTTATTCGGACTCGGCTTCGTCGGAAACAACGGTTAAGAGGTGGTATACGGACTTAAAATGCGGACGTACAGACACAAATGATACTGAACGTTCAGGTCACCCAAAATCGTTTGTTGTCCCGGAAAACACCACAAAATACACAAACTCTTTTTGGCCGATCGTAAATTGAACTTGAATGAGATGGCAGAAGAGTTAAACATATCAGAAGGCAGTGTATTCACCATTTTGCTTGAACATTTGTCAATGACAAAGCTGTGTTCAAAGTGGGTGCCGCGTTTGCTCACAATCGATCAAAAATAACAACGCGTCGATGATCCAGAGCGTTGTTTGCAACTGCTTCAACGCAACAAGGATTTTGCATAAATATGTGACAATGGATACAACATGGATCCACCACTGCACTCCGGAGTCAAATTTGCAGTTAACTGAGTAGATAGTAGCAGATGAAAACCGTCCAAAGCGACCAAAGACGCAAACAACAGTAGGCATGGTTTTGGCCTCCGTATTTTGGGATGCGCAAGGTATTTCGTTCATCGATTACCTTGAGAAAGAAAGAACCATCAATAGTGAATATTAAGTAGCATTATTGTTGCGTTTGAAGGAAGAAATAGCCAAAAAACGGCCACAAATGAAGAAGAAAAAGTGATATTTCACCAAGACAACGCACTGTGTCACAAGTCGATCTCAACAATGGCAATACTACATGAATTGCACTTCGAATTGCTTCTGCATCCACTCTATTCTCCAGATCTAGCCCTCAGCGACTACTGGCTGTTTGCAGATCTCAAAAAATGCTCCAGGAAAAGAGATTTGGCTTTAATGAAGAAGTGATATCGGAAACTGAGGCGTATTTTGAGGCCAAAGACAAATCGTTCCACAAAAAATGGCATCGAATTGTTTGAGAAGTGTTAGTATCAGTGTATTACCTTAGAAGGAGACTATGTTGATGAATACAGTCGATTTTTGCTTAAAAGTCGTTGTTTTATTAGTTAGGCCTGGGATTTATTGAGTGATGTGTTGTTCTTATACGCATGCAAGCAATACACAGCAAACAAGCAACACCCGTACATAACAAATTACACAATCTTAGGATAATGTTAAATAATAAAATAATTAATATAAGAAATAAAAATCCATAGTTTTTTGTTCGATTTTCAATCAGTTAAGACCAAATCTGAAACTGTGAAAGTATAATACTTCAAATGGTATGTAATAGTGAACAAAACGTTTAATAAACATTAGGTTGACTCTATAACAAAGACTATAACGTTAGCTGTATACCTAAACGTTCACCTTCAGTGGGTTAACATTTGGCGCTATAAGGATGCGGAGGCAGAATCTCATTCAGCTTAAATGTGAGGAAGATAATCAAAACAAAATAAAATCAATAAATAAAAAAGAATCTCCGCTGGAATTGAGTTTATGAGTCTGACCTGAACGCCATGAGGTCAGATCATCCGGGCTCTGTTTCCGCTGAGCTGAATACAGCCAATCAGAGAGACAGGTTCTAGATTCTTTTGCTATTTAGCGAATTTGATTGAAAGAGACGAAAGACGAGAATGTTGAATAAATCACTGTTTTGCGTTGACATGAAACAAAGAAATGAAGTAAGATGTCTTAGGAAGATAAAAAGTGAATGGCCCGGGAGATAACGATGCAGAGGGAACAACGTTAGTAAAGATAGAAGGTAAGAGTTTTTAAAAGTATTAGGAAGAAAGAATTATGGGGGAAAAGCAGAGGTATTTTCGAAAAAGACACCAATAGGAAATAGGTGAGATATACAAGGAAATTAGAATTTGAGAAATATCTAATCTATCTAAACTTATTTATAAATGGAACTTTGTGTGTGTGTGTGTGTGTGTGTGTGTGTGTGTCCGTTACCTATAGACTCCGAAACGGCTGAACCGATTTCCTTGAAAATTTACACAGTTGTACTATAAGCGTCTTTGAGTGTTCTTAGCTATGTTTTGTGTCGAGGTACCCCCGATAAATATCGAAAATCGATAATCGAAAAAATCGGGATATAGAAGGAGTGGTCCGGTTTTAATCAAATTTGATACACTCATAGACAAAGAAAATAAACGATATTCAGAAGTTTCAAGGTTGCAGTTCTTATATTATATATTATGGATTTGCTGCACTATTGTAAGAACTGAAACCTTGAAACCTCTGAATATCGTTTCTTATGTCTTTGTCTATGAGTGTATCAAATTTGATTAAAATCGGACCACTCCTTCTATAACCCGATTTTTATATATATAAGGCAAGATGTTTGTGTGTGTGCCTGTTTATCTGCCTGTATGTCTGTATTTTTTCAGCCCTTTTATTTTAGCTTTTTTTTCGGTTTTGGCTCTAAGTAGGTATAATTGTAGTTCTTAGTCTCAGCCATGATACCATTTAGCCTTCAAAATTCAGTTTACGACGAAAAAATCTTATTTGATATCAATACCAGGAAATCAAAATTTGACTTACATCCATTCATTTTTCTTTCAGACTACGGTTTCGCTTTATCTGGAAACAACTATTGCTTTTTAGTCTTTCGTGCCAACGTCCAAAGAGTCTGAGCTCCAGGACCATGGATTAGTTTTAAAACTTTCATTACACCCGAGCAACGCCGGGCTATACTGCTAGTAAAAATAAACAAAAAAAAAGACGAGGGAGAAAGACAATAACACGGTGAAATGAAAAAAAGAAAAGAAAATGAATATTAAGAAGGGAAACGGGTATTACGTAAAAGAATGCATTAGGAGGAAAAGAGGGAGAAGTAAAGAAGAAGGGATAAAGCAGGTAAAAGAAGGAAAGAAGATAAAAGTATGAAGGAAAAAAAGAAGAAAAGCAATTGAAATTTGGGTCTTTCAATCCTTCCTTTCTCGTTATGTGCCCAAAGAATTTCAATTGTCCTGATTCCAAGTAAAAGAGTTCTTTCAGTTATCATTTCCCTAAAGACTTCATCTTTGCTTACGCTCTCTATCCATGAAATTCTTACTATCCTTCTGTAGTATACCATTTCCGTTGTCATATTCAGTCAGTCAGTTAAGCCCCATACGTGATACACGCGTGGGTGACCATGTCTCGAAATAGACATGACTGACTAGGCAGAGAAATATCCCGCAGTAGTTTGCCATTACTTTTCGCGGTTGACTGGTTGCCAGCCAAAGCTATAGAACCCAATCTGCCCTGTTATCTAAACCATAACTGGAAGAAAGGGGCGGATTAATACATTTACCAAGGGTATTTGCGCGTAAGTGAATGCAAGGAATTCAACTAGAATTCGAACTCGGCTCCCTGATTTCTCGTTCCAAGCCGATATCCACTGCACCACAACGCACTGTCATATTAGAGGAGATATAACACATAGGGATCCAACACTCTTTTCTTGATTTCTAACGTGTTTAGTGTTATTTTCGCTTACTCAATCCATGTTTGGATTTCGGTCACGCGTTTCTCTATCCTCTATTAAAACATTTTTGTACTTGCTTGTTATTGACATCTTCAATTTGTAACTCGCTCTTTTTGGCTTTCCCTCTTGAATGGAGTTGGGCTTTTCGTAGCGACTGCATTATGCTATGAATCCAACCCGCATTCAAATTGTTATACAACTTGGTAATGGATCTGTTATTGTGTTGAGTGCGTTCTCTTAGACTTCGCAAGGATCACCAGTGAAAGTGAGATCAGTTTTGATAAGTATGACATATGCAGTATCTACTCACACTCACAATATTTTCAGGTCGCGATAGTTTGCCCTCGCAAGATAGTAATTATCCCAATCGTACGTGGGTGATACAAAACTGGTTCCAGGGACACTCAGCTATCTTTCAGTTAATTTATTGCTCCACACCACGTGCTTGACAAATTTAAAATCTCTTCGTCATATATTAGGTATGTTGCAATACTCACAAAATTACTTATAGACAACAAACATTACAAACAATTGACTACATTATGTAACTTTAAGAGGTAGTGTTGCTCTAGGCCAAGAGGATGGCTCCTGGAAATTTTTAAGTCTGATAACAGGACTCTTCACCATGTCACAAAAGCAAGAATACCCAGTCATGGCTGTAAGAAAATTTCTGCGACTACATCATCCCTTATTTCTGGCAGTGTAACTCGCCAGACTAGAAACCCCAAAATTATTATGAGTAGAGAACAGTTAAGCGAAAGGCCAATTTGAAGTTGAAGTGAAGGCAGAGATTATGGCAGTATTCACCAACTCAAACAGGGTGAACACCCAGAAGAGTTGCAGAAGATTCGGAAGTCTTCTGGATGCAGTTATTAAAGATATTTTTTGTGTAATTTTGGTCAATAGATCTGTTATAATGTGATGTTATTGTTATTTTTATTTTTTCGTAATATAGACGACAATTTATCCATCAAACCCTCTCTCTCTCTCTCTCTGTGTGTGTGTGTGTGTGTGTGTGTGTGTGTGTGTGTGTGTGTGTGTGTGTGTGTGTGTGTGTAAAAATTCCAGATAGCGTACAAGGACAATATGAATAAATACAAAGGAAATCTTATCGTAGCCAATGCGAAAATGTGCCACAGAATTTGCTAGATTTAAATGGGGGCTTATTTACACCGATTTGTTGTTTTTTAGCAATGCATTTATTTTAATCGTGACTTCTTAACCCTGGAACACTAACCATCAATTAAAGTTACACCACCGCTAACCATGATTATATCATACCCGATTTGAAAATATCAAAAAATACTAAATACAAATCTTTATTTGAAATATTTTACATGCTGACACTTCAAGCTTTGTACGTTAAGTTAACATTAATAGGAACTGAAAAACATATTATTTATGTAAGAGAATCAGGTACAGGAAATTGTAATTAAATGGCCTCATTTGCGCTGGGTACTACATACCAATGGTTAGTGTTCTTGGGTTAATTAGACTTCCGCGTCTAACATTTTACGTTTTTTTTTATTATTATTGTTCCAACAAATCTTTCTGGAGAAGTGTTGGATGAAAAAGGTCCCTTAAAAAAGACTGCGTTCCGTTATTCATTCTACTACACGTAAAGTAAATACCATCCTCGATAATGTCTAAAAGTATAGCCGAAAGTGCTCGGATAAACAAAACATATGGGCCATTTTTGTATAATTTATGTTCTCAAAAGAAAAAAACATAAGATCAAATGAAAAATTACATAAAAATCCTAACCATAATACCTTGACACTCATTTTTAATTAAATCTGCATATATATATATATATATATATGTGTGTGTGTGTGTGTGTGTGTGTGTGTGTGTGTTGTGTGTGTGTGTGTGTGTGTGTGTGTAAATTATTCATGCACACATATGCCAACATAATTATATTGTAGACAATCAAAAACAAACTTATTTGTTATTATTATCATTAGTAATAACTTAAAGTGTCAATTATAGCGTTTCAAAAGCATTTACGAGCTAGCGTACGCGCAACGTTAAAAAAATGTTATTTCTTTCCTGAGTAAACTTAATAACATCTTGTTGTGTTTGTTCTAATTGACAAACCGACTGTAAAAATGCTTTGATCAAACACCAAGCGAATGGAAAGTGGTTTTAATGTTGAAAAATACGTCGAATATTTTTTTCAAAACAAATAGCTTCATTTTAATTTGATGTTCTTCTTATAAAATGCACTTAACAAGTTGGCTAGTGTTATAGTTTAAATGCATTATATAGTAATGAGGAATTAGAATGTGAGTTATGGAAGACAATGATGAATTTGTGATGAGTTTGCTTAGATACAGACAATTCTGTGTTTGCTTAGATACAGACAATTCTGAGTTTGCTTAGATACAGACAATTCTGAGTTTGCTTAGATACAGACAATTCTGAGTTTGCTTAGATACAGACAATTCTGAGTTTGCTTAGATACAGACAATTCTGAGTTTGCTTAGATACAGACAATTCTGAGTTTGCTTAGATACAGACAATTCTGAGTTTGCTTAGATACAGACAATTCTGAGTTTGCTTAGATACAGACAATTCTGAGTTTGCTTAGATGCAGACAATTCTGAGTTTGCTTAGATGCAGACAATTCTGAGTTTGCTTAGATACAGACAATTCTGAGTTTGCTTAGATACAGACAATTCTGAGTTTGCTTAGATACAGACAATTCTGAGTTTGCTTAGATACAGACAATTCTGAGTTTGCTTAGATACAGACAATTCTGAGTTTGCTTAGATACAGACAATTCTGAGTTTGCTTAGATACAGACAATTCTGAGTTTGCTTAGATACAGACAATTCTGAGTTTGCTTAGATACAGACAATTCTGAGTTTGCTTAGATACAGACAATTCTGAGTTTGCTTAGATACAGACAATTCTGAGTTTGCTTAGATACAGACAATTCTGAGTTTGCTTAGATACAGACAATTCTGAGTTTGCTTAGATACAGACAATTCTGACTGAATTAACAGAATTAGTTTGAGCTTTCATCTTGATACACAGGTCTGTATATTTGTAAGAAAAATAGCGTCGTTACTCAGTGCAAATATTAATTTTATGAGGCATTGGACTTGAAAGTCTTTCTTTATGCTATTCTCTAGATGCAAACACTTTATCAAAAAACACTTGCCCACAGACAGTGCCTGATTTTCTTCACCGCACATCCTACAACTGTAATTATGTATTAAAATGACTCTCAACAAATAAATATCAACTGTCATACAATTCTTCCAGAAGAAAACTAATGAGTGTATGATACAAATATTAGCTGACAAAGGCCTAATCTAATCAGCTGTAAAGAATTGGCGTGTTGACAGACCCAAGCTGCATCATGGCTTTAGAGGCTTTCAGTAAAATTAACTCCTCAAACTGTTGAACATGTCCATGACCTAATTTAGGACGATCGGCAAATCTTGACCCCAAAACCAACTGTCGGTACATTAAAGACACGAAGAAATAACGTTTATAATTCATAGTCGACCAACCGACCACGCAGCACCCCAATTTTCAACTATACAAAAACTTCCAGCAATGTTGTTACTCAAATGTTTGTATGTTGAGCAGAAACGTTATTCAGCAGACGCCTTCATGATGATTTTGCAGTATTTTCAGTTATCTAGACATAGTGTTTTCAAACGAATTATCACTTTGGATGAAATACGGCTACACGACAATATTCCAGAGAGTAAACAACAGTCAATATAGTGTCATTATTTAAGCAAAATCTCTAACAAGTTAATACTTACAGATCATCGTTTGCAAGTCACATGTTCAATAACTTGTGATACAGTCACTATAACCTGAATCTTTGTTGTATAGAAGGAATCACTAACATCAGTTTTGGTTTTGTTTTCGGGAACAAATAATCTTTGCAACCAACATTCCTCAAGTAAGTCAAGAGCAATGACTATCTTTGTATTGGAATAAACAAGATGGGAAAATAAAATAAAATAAACGTTAGCCTATCTACAAGGCTACCTGTCTGCCAATTCATCAATAAGCACAAATATACAAGATTTAATGAAAAAGTAACGATACTAGTGCTATAAAAAGAAAACTACAACACACATCAATTAAGCATTTAATCTCCTTTGAAGTAGACTCATTCTACCTAGCGTTGTCTCGTAACATTCTCTTGAATTTCCTCAACATTTCGATATATTGTTCTTTTCAAGTGAGATCTGATTTTGGAAAAATGAAAATATCGTAAGAGGCTACACCTGAGAAATAGGGTAGTTGTTGTCGTACCTTCAGAATGTTGTGGTCGACAAAAAACTGTTGAACAGACCAGAATAAATGATACAACTTCCATGGTTTAGTGAGACGTCCACACTACACATTTTCATTCAAAGCACTGTTATAAATAATAGAAGTGAACGAAACTTTACAACTTAGTGTGGATATAATTCAAGGTCCGTCTGTGCCAAGCGGTTTCACTCTACGTATTTTAGCTCCGTTACTATAGCCACTGACCTGATACTCTTTGACCAAACCTCATATTTTCTGTCGTATAGCGAGACTGATTGATTTGTTTTTTAATAGCTTATCAGCTCTTTTGTCTTATATAAAGTTGAAACCTACTTTTCAGTGTAAGAGTAATTATTTTTTACGAGAGAATATGGCATTAACTGTTTTAAGAATAACAATGGTTTACAAGTCCTACCATTTAGCCCATGGCTGAAGAGAGAAGAGAGGGATTCATACATTCCCCGTGGGTATTGTCACGTAACAAGCTTGTGTTGGTAGAACAGGGCTTAGGATAGATAGTAAAAAGACAGAATTTACTATGAGCTACAAAGGACAAGAAAATGTGGAGAGCCATGATCTCCAACGCCTGAAGAGAGACGGCACATAGAAGAAGAATTAATGTTGAACTGTTGGACTGAATGCTTTGACGAAAAGGAGAATGTGTTTAAAACTTTTGTTACGTTAAATTAAATGCTACCTTTCATCATTAGGCTGTGATCTTCTAAACAAGCTACTTGGCTTGCGTTTAATAAACATCGTTGATTCTTCGGTGAATTTTCCGGGAAACGTTTATACTGCAGATGAATATAGTTAAATTATTGTTCATATGTAGCCCTTGTGATGTACATATCATGCAACCATTGAAAGGTTATGGAGTTCATAATTAACTTCAGTGCAGTGGTGTGGACCCTATGATTTCGACTGTTTGCTATTGACGGCGTGGGCGTCATCGTTATCTGATAAGCTTTATTTCTACCGAATTTTGAGAATAACGGTTTACAAAAATAAATACAAAGTATTGATTTGTGGATTATAACCATGGGCAGGAAGAATTTTGTAATTGGGGTACAAGTGTTTTAGACAAATTCTCGAAAACTAATTCTGAATCCAATCTCAGAACGGTTCTTATTCGTTATTCACCTGCTCATGATTTTTTATCAATTCACCCTAAACAAGGCGATAATGCGACTAAGAAACGGTGAGCTATTGGAAGTGAAAGAGAATGAAAATGATTTTAGAAGGAACAGGATACTCAATCCTAAACAGAAAACAAGGGATAAATATCTACTCCCGTTCCAAATAGGAGGAGTCTGAACCGGACCTTAAGTGAAATTATGCTGTACAAACAAAAATAATTCCTACTATCATTGCTGTACTCAACGAAATCGAGTATGCTGATCCCGAATCTGTACTCGGCATTTTCCCAGTACATCAATACGTGGAACAATTGAATGAACACTACCTTCATTGCTGCTGAGATGTAGTCTCTTACCACTTGCATTTGGCAGTTGAAAGAACAAACGGATTGCATTTATATCGACTGAATATAACTGCAATTTCCTGACGCTTCTAATAATTATTCGTAATTTTTCTAAGAATTTCCTTGTCTTATTTGGTTGTGCTGGAATGCAATGGTTAGCAACTCAGAAAGAGAAATGGACGATCTGATTTCAAATTTCAATTGGGGCCCTTTCGTTCATTTTTGCACAGTTACTTTTGGAAAAGGTATATGACGATCTCTTCTCTAGCGTCTATCATCTATGCGCTAAAAAGCAAAAAATCACAGGACATTTTACCTTTAGATCGCAACCATTCCAGGAGTATAAAAACCAGTCTTAGAAGAGGTGATTTTCTAAGCGCCGCTTAGATATGACACAAGGCCGAAAGTATGGGGTACCCAATGAGGATCGAACTCACTACTCAGTTGTAATAGGTTCTAACGTTCAAGCTTGCTAACCATTACATCACATAGAGGTGCGCAACCGACCTTAGACGTGATGAGCGTCATCTGGCTATTTTGTTCTAGACGCACCTAGACGCTGCAGTACACATGGTGCCCTAACAAACCTAATGGGACACGGTACTTGAGTCTTAAGTGGTACTGAATAGAGATCTCTATTTTCTTTGTAAAGATGTTGACTAAAATTCTTTAAACGTTTAGAATGTTTACCAAACTACTAGCCGATACTTTTGAGTCCCGAGTTGATTATCTTTACTTAAACATCAACCGAGCATACAACAAGCAAATCAGTTATGATAATGTTATAATTACAAAATAACCTATAAATATCGATTTCCTTAAAACTATGACTTATTCATGATGAATAACTAATAATGTTGACAAATCATTGTAAGATCCCAAATGATCGAGTGATGAGATTATTTTTAAAATTATAAATCTGAAAAAAAGTAAATTGATTAAAAATACAAAGAGTATGTCGATATCAGGCAAGACTTTTTTTTTTTCTTATTTGTGCTTGGAATTTGTTCCAACACAGGAGCCATTTTTCTGCAGACGAGACAAATACCAGGCGTCAGGACTAGAGAACCGTTGCTAAGAAACGAGTGCAGATTTGAATTTCCAAGCCGATAATAATGGACGAATATAAAGTAGCAAAGGAAAAAGTCTGGTAGATGATGCAACACAGAAAAAATGGATGAGTTATTCAGTCTTTGATATTTTTTCTCCATTTCTTTTTTTTGTTTTGTTTTTTTTTTGTTCTTTTTTTTTGTTTTGTTTTTTTGTTTATTTTTGGCCTCTAACGTTATGGCCGTTATTAGTTTGCTTAACGCAAAGAAATCGATCGTTTCCCCCAAGAACAGACACTGGCTTTGCTTGCATGATCTAATAACTAACTGACCGCTTAGGTTATATATTACATTACATTGTATTAGAGACTGTTTTATATCGTATTATATACGACAATATATTGCACTGCAGTGGATGATAAGGTGTTATAACATTGTATTGTGCTATACTTTAAACTATTATGTTGTCGAAACTAAAATGTGATGCAGCCATTTAAGAAATGTAACAAATATCAAAATGAAAAGTGGATAGTAGAATGCTTTTACGATACTGACCTATTTACTTAGTAGTAATTTGTTTAAACCAAATATTTCTTTTTCAACATAACATACTTCCGTTTCAATGGAATTTAATTCAGTAGTAGATTCAAATCGAACAGATTACACTGAAATTTCGTATCAAAATCTAAGTAATAAGGTGTTATGCTGCGAATTTACAGATGCTTCCTCTGAGATAGATAGATAGATAGATAGATAGATAGATAGATAGATAGATAGATAGATAGATATGAAAAGAAAATGATAGAGCTGAAAAGAATATAATAGATATGAACAGGATGAGATAGATAGATAGATAGATAGATAGATAGATAGATAGATAGATAGATAGATATACGTATAGATAGATAGATAGATAGATAGATAGATAGATAGATAGATAGATAGATAGATAGATAGATAGGGGGATCAGAGATTTATATATTTATGCATTCCTATCTCTCTTTCTCTCTTTGTAATATATATATATATATATAATATTAATCACTCTCTCCTTCCCTTTCTCTCTATTTCTCTGTATATATATATATATATATATATATATATATATATATATGTAGAGAGAGAGGGGGGTAAGAAGAAAGAGGTGGGAGAGAGGAAAAATACATTATTTTACCTATGAATACAGACCAACTTTTTGCATTGTCTTGTGTCAAACGTTGTTTTTGTGTGTGTGTGTGTGTGTGTGTGTGTGTGTGTGTGTGTGTGTGTGTGTGTGTGTGTGTGTGTAAAGGTACCACGTCCCTTTAGGTTCAAGTTATCAGCATGACTAACGAGCACATTGCCATCCACATTCCGTCATAAAAATTAAAATTGATTGATGTGTCTAGCCACACTGATGAGATGTGATACAGCGAAACAGGCTTGTATGTGGATGATTAACATATATATATATATATATGTGTGTGTGTGTGTGTGTGTGTGTGTGTGTGTGTGTGTGTGTTTGTAATTATTTTTATTACATAATGTTTTTTGCTTATATATATAATGCAGACATTATCGTTATTGTGTAATGTTTTTTGCTTTATATATATATATATATATATATATATATGTATATATATATATATAAGCAAGCAATATGATATAACAAAAATAAAGGCTCCAATAAATTGTTTTATTGTAGTTGAAGTCGGGATGCTGGAGGCAACATCAATCAGCTAAGTGACAAACTTTTACTTATATATATATATATATATATACATAAATAAAATTTAGAGCAACAGAATGTGTTTTTATACAAATAGATACCGGGAAATATTATGATTTAAAATATTTATAAGTGCAAGGTAAAATATAAAGGAAGCATCGTTCATATAATGCAGTATTATGCAACGCTTCTAATATACATGTGTTACACTACTTCGGTATAGTACGCTATAAGTAACAGTTTTCTTTTTTTTCTTCTTCTTCGTTTTTTATGATTCTGTACGCATGCGTACATATATCTGCGCACTCACATTGGCTTGATTTGGATGCATTTGCTGTGCGTTACAGCAGTACAGTCTCAGAGTTTATTCTCGAAAGGGAAGATATTTTATTTCCGTTATTTTGCATTGTTTTTTCACCAAATAATGAGAAGCATACCACCGTTAATGATTGGCAGAAAGCCAAGGAAGATGTTTCTTTTTATCTACATATAACCCGAACTATTATAAACCTTTTAGCAGATTTTCGAAAAAAATCGTCTTTATTCCTTAACCATGCAAATTCTGAGTAGGTGTTTCTAACACGCTAGATAGAATATAATTGTACGATTTCAGTGTAATACGCAGACAACAACAATGAATTCAAGCCAACATACGTACGTATAACTCTCTATATGCGTATGTATCGATACGAACATGTGTATTTATATAACTATATAGCATTGTGTGCATATTCTATATGCAAGATATTTCCAACACACATATGCATGCACACACACACACTTCCTCACAAACACACAGGCACACACTCACACACATGCACACACACACACACGTACAAACACAAGCACACACAAACACACACACATATATATTTATATGTATATATATATTTAGATGTATATATCTGTTTGTTAATAAAACAGTATTTTTTACTTGAAACCTTAAACTGTTGAAATTGATGTCTAGTAGCCTAGATTTCGAAGATGTTAATAAAGAAAAGGTATATGCATGAAAATAAAATTATTTAATGTCTTGTTAGATCTCTATACAAATAGACATAAATTTCATTGTTTACAAATATATGTTGGCTAACCAATAACTGTACCCACTAAGTGTATATATATATATAAATTGTAATTTTGTTATTACAATGGTTTATAAAACCTTAATATCGCTACACAGTTTTTTCATGTTTCGGAACAGAACTGTTCCTCTTCAGATGATATGTTAATATAAATGGTGAAAACTATTTATTTTAAAAAATATAGATGAATTAATTGTTATTTAGAAAATTAAACGTTATTATGGTCGATTATTTGTATTTTATATAGGCGCCTCATTTATATATATATATATGTGTGTGTGTGTGTGTGTGTGTGTGTGTGTGTGTGTGTGTGGCAAAAAATCCACCAAGACGTAAGGGTTTATTGAGTGTGAAAGAATATGATAAAATAAAACTTTTTAAGAACAGAGAAATATTAAGAACAGGAATTAAGAAGACAGAGTATATCCATTTATTTTGCCTTTTCATTTTGGAAGATCAAAGTTGACTGGAAAGCAAAAATCCGAAAGAGTATTCCTCACACTTGACAGTTAAGTATCACAATCCCAAGTAGATGTCAAATTGGCGTAAGATAATCTTCCTATAGAAATTTCTTCTCAGTTTAACTTGTCGCGCATGAGTTCAATTGTCTTAATATCGGGAAATAAAGCTACAATGAAGTGGATATAGGCTCGAAACGAGAAATTGGTGAACTGAGTTCGAATGCTCGTTGGATTCGTTACATTCACGCGCAGAAACCCTTGGAAAATGTATTAATCCGTCTCTTCTCCCTCCAGCTATAAGTTAAATAGCAGGCAGATTGGGTTCTGTAGCTTCAGTTGGCAACCAGTATACCAAAGAAAGTAACAGCAACCTACTGCGGGAAATCTTTCTGCCTATTCAGTCATGGATCGAAAGAGACATAATTGCCAAATTGGGCAATTATATATATATATATATATATATATATATATACACACACACACACACACACTCACACCCTGATTGAGCACTCTAGAAGATTTGTAGACTTTGAAAAACAGTAGCTACTCTGGCATCTACGCATCGCTCATTTAGCAATGAATTAGAACTCTCTCGGCTATTGGGCGTGTATAATGATAATATACATGCTAAAAAGGCTGCCTCCTTCTACTGAGCGCCCGTAGCTCAGAGGTAGAATCGCCGACTGACGCTAATTCGGTCGGGGTTCAATCTTGGGTAAACAGCAATCGGCTGTTTAACCATATTGATGAGCTGTGATTCAGCGAAACAGATCTGTGCGAGGATGACTATATATATATAGGTCAACGCGTTCTTTTTAAATAAGAGAAGGCAGTTATGAATGTCTCTCAACGCACACATTCATAACTGCTTTCTCTTATTTTATTTAAAAAGAACGCGTTGACATATACAGTTAAACAAACACAAATTTTATATTCTACATTTTAATATTCATCCATTGCTTTATCACACGTGACACGTATCTGACCAATGAAACTATACTTCAATCAGCATACTGTCTCTTGGATTTTTAAATCATTCATCTTTAATAAATCTGTGAAGAAACTTGTTATAAGTAAAACATGTTAGATTAAAGACATTTATTTCCTACTTGTTCTTTATTTATTCTATTCATCTTGTCGGATTTCGATCCATTTATTCAACTCACACACACACACACACACACACACACACACATATATATATATATATATATATATATATATACATGTATGAGAGAAAAATAACATTCGGTTCTATAGCCTTGATTGCCGACCAGTCTACCGCAGAAAGTAGTCGCAACCTACTGTGGGAATATCTTCTGCCCAGTTAGTCATGTATGTTTTGTTCAAGCGTGTATCACGTATGACACTTAACTGACTGATAATGAAGTAACAGAACGGCATACCCAAAAAGGACGTCATACAAATGTCCGTATTTATATGTGAAAACAGACTATTGGATGAAGTGAATGAAAAAAGTAGGTTAAAAATCGATTGATTGATTTCTTGAATTTATAAGCAACGCGATTTCCTGCCTCCCTCTAATGTCTCGCTTCTTCGTCTTTGATGTGCCGTGTCCTCAAATGACGTACATGATCATAGCCTCTACATCTTCCTCTCCTTTGTAGCTCTTTATAAGTTTTATTTTTTCGCTATATCTCCAAAACCGTATTCTGTCATCCATTTGCTGAAGTCCATTAAGTATGGCATGTGATTCTTTTCTCTATCCCTTTCCTCTCAATCTTTTTCGTAGATATCAGATTATCCAAGCCCTCTTTCCTCATTCAGTCGTTCAGTTAGATGCCATACGTGATATACGCTTGGGCGATCATGTCTCGAAAGAGACATGACTCACTGAGCAGAAGATTATCCCGCAGTAGGTTGCCATTGCTATCTGCGGTAGACTGGTTACCAACCAAGGCTATAGAACCCAGTCTGTCCTATTATTTAACCCATAACTGGAAGAAATAGACGGATTAATACATTTCCCAAGGGTATTTGCACATAAGTGAAGGCAATCAATTCAAAAAAAGTTCAACTGCCTCTTCTTGATGTTAAATATGTTTCCTTTTTGCTTCCATTCTCTCCAAAACCTCGTCGTTACTCACATGTTCAGCACATTATATGCTCAGCATTCTTCATTTATTTTACTTCGAATCTCTTCTTCATCTTTGAGGAGATCGTCCAGTATGTGCTGATATACAGGAGAACATATATCACGTAACAGTTAAGTACTCCTTTGGTTGATTCCAATAAAATTTTCCTGTCTTTTAAGATTCTTCTTAGCTTCTGGAATGCGTCTTTGTCCCTCCCAATATGCCTTCGGATCTCAGTGTCGCACTTCTCGTCCTTTAGTAAAATGCTTCCCTGGTTAAATTTAAATTTACGTATCAACTGGGTTTTAATTCCCAAGACTCGTAATTTGCATTTTAGGCTCATCTTTTTGCTGATGACAATGTCTTCTTGTAGTTTATGCTTAGTCCTTTCTTTTTCCTTTCCTTTCCTAAATTCTGTAACAGGTTTTATAGTTTTCTTTCCGTGTCTGCTACCAGCACTATGCCATCTGCATTTCTTATATAGATAAGAATGGGGCTGCCAATGATAAATCCTCGCAGAATTTTCTAGTTCTCCCAGAATTGCCTCGCTATAAAGGTTGAATAAATCCGGTCAGAAAACACATCCTTGTCTTACACTTGTCTTTCCACTTTTGTATATCTGCGAAACTCATGTTCTGTCTGTATTCAAGCGGTTTGCTGCCAAAATAGATTCTTTATTCTTTCCTGAATATGTCAAGGTTGCTTAGCAGTTCTAACAGATCTTTGTGGCGTACTTTGTCGAACACTTTTTTCTATAAAATACAGGTACATGACCTCAGATATGTAGCTACATTTTTATTCCTTTAATCAATGTTAAAACGAGCCCCGCCCCCTTTACAAATATGCCTCATCGTCGTCTTAGTTCGACACGAAAATCGTGAAACCATTTGCTCACCTACATAAGACCTTTCCACCCGCTACCTCTAGTCTACTACCACCAAAGATACATTTTCAGGCATCGTACAATCGATAGCCAGCCCAGAGCTAATGATCAGGCTAACAGTAGACACGATAAGGTTGGTTGTTTTCTCTTATCGATGAGGCTAGCAAAATTTAAGATCAATGTGTTCCTCCATTCAACTTGTCTAACCAAATTCGCAACCTCATGTGTGTGTATGTGTGTAACTCTTTGATGCTGACCTTGGTTCAAAATTAAGAAAATTGGAAAAAAAAGTAAAAAATGAGAACAAGCAAAGTTAACAAAAAAAAATAAGCAAAAAAATATAATAAAAAGAAGGTAGACAGATAGAGAAGTATATAGGAGTGGAAAGTTAAAAGAGAAAAGATTTTAAAAAAAGAGAGAAGGAAAGCAAGAGCACTCAGCTTCAACCCTTTTACCTACATGTATGTTTGCACTCAAATAAACGAGGCAGGATATACACAAAGATGCAAAAGAGAGACGAGAGAATAGTGAACACACACACATGCATATATATATATATATATATATATATATATATATATATATAGGAGCATGTGTGTGTGTGTGCGTGTGTGCATAGAAGAAAATTGTGCACATGACAAATACGTACGACTAAGATGAATAAATAAAGCAATACATTCTTACTGTGTACTCGGAGATTAAAAGAAACACCTACTATAATAGACCATGTATGTACGTGTGAAGGTATCATTCGTGCATATTCTGTACTGCAACTAGATAGATAGATAGATAGATAGATAGATAGATAGATAGATAGATAGATAATGAATATACTGAGAGAAATTGATAGATACTGGACATACGCTGAAAGAAAGAAAGAAAGAAAGAAAGAAAGAAAGAAAGATGCAGATGTTACGTTCACAAATTTAAGTAATATAAGCCAATATATATTTACCCGCAATTTACGCACAGAGCATATAAGGATAAAATGCATATATAAATGTGTTTTTTATGTATTTATGGGAGAGGTTAGGTCTATATATGTATATATTTTTATTTATATTCAGACACACACAAACGTGCACACACGCATACCCACACACACATACACACACAGGCATATATATATATATATATAACCTGATCTCTGATGAAGCTTTAATAAAAGTGTAACATGTTAGATTCACGCACGTTTCTTACCTTGTTCTTTATTTTTCTATCATATATATATATATATATATATATATATATATATACACACACACACACACATATATATATACACACACAAACACATATATATATACACACACACATACACAGACATATATATATATACACACACACACACACACACACACGCATATATATATATATATATATATATATATATAGCATGTACAGCGACACCTAACTCTATCTCGATCGACATGCGCTAAAATTACAATAAACTGTGCGTCGACATCAAGTCATTCCAAAAATGGCAGTTTTCACAGCAATCTTGCAAAAACAAGAATTTATCAAGATTTTTTTTCTTGGGCTATTTTAAGCGTCTGTTTACATCTGATGTTGAGCATTGTCATATATTTATAACATATAGTATTTATTGCAATGTTTATTTTGTTTGCAAAATTACACAAGGACACACATACACATGTGTATATATTGAGATAGACAAACACACACAAACGCACAAATACATATGTAAACATGTACACTGTTTCATCTTTGAACGCAATCTTCATTTTATAAGCAGTGGACCTAGATAGATAGATAGATAGATAGATAGATAGATAGATAGATAGATAGATAGATAGATAGATAGAGCCTGAAGATTGCATTCAAGCATGAAACCGACTGTCGCGGCTCAGTTTTGACCTCAGTGTTTATATACGCTTTATCCGTAATATTGACCACTTTTACCTATATACCTTTATATATATATATATATATATATATATATATATATATATATATATAGATTGATGTTAGTGTTAATATATATATATATGTATGTATGTATGTATGTATGTATGTATGTGCGTGCGCACATATGTATCTATCTTAATTTACCCATACAATCCTCCTATGATTAATTCTAGTGTATTCGTAGATGATTTCGCGAGAATCGCTTTCTTTGGGTTCTCGTCTTCTCAGCCTGTCAGCCTGCCTCTTACCATGGCATTTCAAAAAGGATACTCTTTCTCTTATATCGAACACAGACAACGTCTAATTCCCACATTGATACACGTATGCATATATTCGTTTTATATGTATTTGTCATTTATACATATGTATAGATATGTGTGTGCGGGTGTGCCTGTTTGTGTGTGTGTTTGTGATGCTTGTTTTAATATATATACGAAATATGTATTTAATGTCATCTATCTATCTATCTATCTATCTATCTATCTATCTATCTGTCAGTTACTCTTTCTCTATCTGTCTGCCTAGTGCACCTCGACGTGGTGTAATGGCTTTTCTTGTTATAACAATTACGACTGAGTAGTGAGTTTGATCCTCACTGGATACTCAATGCTTGTGCCATATCTAAGCTATGTTTAAAAAATCATCTGTCTATCTATCATTTTTCTTCCTCTCCTTCTCCCTATATATATATATATATATATATATATATAGACATATATAGATATATATATACAGATATATATATATATATATATATATATATATATATGTATGTATGTATGTATCAGTATATATATATATATATATATATATATATATATATATATATATATGTATGTATGTATCAGATACCTATTCTATTGATCGTTCCGAGGACTGTTGGTGCAGCAGTGCCACTTAATTATAAACCCTACTGTTTATTGCTTTAATATTGACACATTAAATTCGACTCGTATCTTCTCTCTATCTCTTTATCCAAATGAAAGATTTAACCTTCTCTATTAAGATCAGGGCGCCAGTGTATAATCTTGCTTGTCTGTTTCCGAAAGCAGTTTTCGCATTTTCAATGCGAAATAACACAAAATGTTCAGCTCGTGAGTGACAAGAAAACCGCCTCACCAGTCCGACTTTTCTTACAGCAGTCACATCATCGCTGTGTTAGAGAGCAACACACAAATTTCGAGTGCTACACCCACATTTGCCCGCGGATCCCCATAGTTAAAGACTTCACATAAAACGCTTGATATTTTCGAGGTTTTACCCGAGTAAAGTTTAATTGTAACCTGTGTTATAATATTACACACACACACACACACACACACACACACACACACATATATATATATATACATATATATATATATATGAGGAGAGAGAGTGAAGGAAAGAATGACAGGCAGACAGAGAGAGACAGAAAGGGATAGATAGATAGATAGATAGATAGATAGATAGATAGATAGATAGATAGAAGAAAACATTACATACATATTTCTTATGACAAAGAATTGAAACAAGCACCAGACATATATATATATATGTATGTTTGTATGTAAGCAGGAAGTAAGACAAGCAGAAAGATAGACAGAAATAGAGAGACAGACAGGCGGATAGATAGATAGATAGAAATCATTACATGTATATTTCTTTTGCCAAATAGTTGAAACAAGCATCCGACACACACACACACACACACACACACACACACACATATATATATATATATATATATATAAGAAGAGGGGGAGAGAAGTAAGAAAGACAAGCAGACATATAGACAGACATAGGAACACATAGATAGATAGATAGATAGATAGATAGATAGATAGATAGATAGATAGATAGATAGATGTGTTACATAAACCAATGAATTGAAACAAGCATCACGTTTATGGGTGCATCAATTTTTCAATCACTCTATCCACACATGAAAACAGATACGCCATCAGTAAAAAAAATAATACAAATGCATTGTCTATATAACTGAAGTATATAGCATATATTATATTCTGTAAAAAACTGAGAATCACAATAATTTAGCCTTGTACCCTACTCAGCTAAGAAAAGGATCGCAAGGAACAAGATTCCTTGATAAAAGAAAGTATTAATTATGTATTATTTATACTGTCAGTCAGTTATGTGCCATACGTGATACACGCTTTGGCCGATCATGTCCAGAAAGAGACATGACTGACTGATCAGAAGATTATCCCGCAGTAGGTTGCCATTGCTTTCTGCGGTAGACTGCTTGCCAGCCAAGGCTATAGAACCCAATCTGTTCTGTTATCTGACTCATAGCTAGAGGGGAAAGAAATGTATTATGTTATTACGTAGTAATTAGTGGGGGATCGGTTTGCTATTGTTATGAAGTAATAAACTGATCCCCACTTTATGACCAGTAGAAGCCTTAATCATTATTCCAACTATTATATTCAGTCAGTCAGTTAAGTGCCATATGTGATATACGCTTGGGCGATCATGTCTCGAAAGAGACATGACTGACTGGGCAGAAGATTATCCTGTAGGTTGCCATTGCTTTCTGCGGTAGACTGGTTGCCAGCCAAAGCTATAGAAACTGATCTGTCCTCTTATTTAACCCATAACTGGAGAGAAGAGACGGATGATTATCTTTCCCAATGGTATTTGCGCGTAAGTGAATACAATGGAATCAACTGGAATTCGAACTCGGCACCCCGATCTCTCGTTCCGAGTTCGAATTTCTATTGTAAAAGCTAAAATTATTTGAAATTACAGTTACATTTTCTAATTCATTGACGACTCGCACAACCTTTAAGACTCGTGGACAAAGATTTCCACACGCATTCATTGAAGTCATAGATACAACTAAACATCCTGTGTACGCGTACGTGTACGCGTGTGTGTATGTGTGGATGAACAAAAAACTCCTCTGACACAGATCAACCCTAGATTGCACTCAATAAAAACCAGTATAACAATATCAGTGAAATTGCACTACTAGGATAGAAAAAATATATATAATGATCTAAAAAAACATGATATGTCGAAGACACGTAAAGAGAAAAGTGTGCTTGGAGAATTTGATACCCACAAGACATTGAAAGGAAGAAGGACATGAGAGAAACTGTTTAATCTTTCTTTTTCAATCGTTTTACCCCATGCAATGTGGTACCGCCACTGATGCGTAGGGAGCTACATAAGGGAGTAAAAGGCGGGAGGACAGTGAAGAGAAAGACAAACCAGCTACAGGGGATGAAAGAAAAAGGACAAGAGAAGGATGAGACCACAGGTGTGAAGATAGAGAGTAAGAAAAAGATAAACGGTATAATGTAGAAGGGACGAGGGAAGGTCTGGAGTGAACTGGATAAGAGATGGGAATTGACATTGCATTTAAATTCCTGGAGGTTGTAGCCGTCAGGAAAGCAAGTATACGGAAGGGAGTTCCACAGGCGAGAAGTGCGAGAAAAGAAACTGATGAAGAAGACTTGTCGGCTGTATTTGGGAGGTTTAACTGTAAAAGAGTGAAACCTTGTTGCTAGTCTGGTTGCATGAGTAAAATCAAATAGAGAAGGCACCAGTGACCTAAGTTCGTCACTAAGAAGTCATGAAAACATTTGTAGATACCTACCTTACAAATTCGTGTAAAAGGATGTCGGAACAGAGACTGATGATAATGGTGAAATAACAAAAGTTTACAAAGTGCTACGAAGGATAGGAGGTTGTGGAGAGCCATTAAGAGTCACAGCACATAGAAGAAGTGGATCGCATAGATAGCGGATCTTTTTATGATATTTCTCAGATTTGGTCGTTACATTTCTTTTTTTTTTTTTCATAAAATGCGACAGATTGTGGTGGCACCATTAGAATAGGATGATTACACTCATAGTTTTCCAAGGGAATTCTTACAAAGTGAACACAAACTGGAATTTGAACTCTGAGCACTGATTGCATTTTTTATTGTGGATACTGTTAGACGATCCCTGAACCGCCAACAAGGATGTCTTCTTCCTCTATATGCCGTCCCTTCAGGTTCTAGGCGATTGCGGCTCGCCATATCTCCCTATTCCTTGTAGCTCTTAACAGCCCTTCTCTTGTTCTCTCGCACAAAACCCACCCTGTCATCCATCTACTCAAGTCCATCAAGTATGGCACCCGTTTACTTTCTCTTGTCTCTCTTCTTTTTTATCCGTTCCGTGAGCATCAGATTTCACAAGCCCTCTTTTCTCACTAAAAATATACATATCCCAGAAACTTCAGATGTACCGACCACATGAAAAACTGGAAGATTGTACAGCAGCAATAACTATGCTGATAAAAATCTAATTTTAAAATTAACGGCTGAAATACATAAAAATGTACTGAGCAACAGCATGCTTGTAAAAGAATTGAACAGAACTGCGAGCAAAAGGAATCTTGCAGATAGGAAAAATGTAAAACAAAAGGAAGAAATAATTTCGGGAAGCATCTTCGACGGAATCGATTATTTAATTAATGCACAAAACCAATCACACATTCTTGTTCAATGATTAAATATCGATTATCTACCCATATTTTTTCAGGCTACTTTTCACTCTTTATCCAAAAATCGACCTCTCTATAGATACATACCAACAACTCTTTCTCTTTCTCTCTCGCTCACTCTCTCTCACTTTCCTACTTTTTCTCTTATATATATATATATATATATATATTGATTGTTTAATACTTAGTTTTTGGCCCTAATAGGGTAAGGCCAGTACGCATTTGTATTAAAAAGTGTCCTATACAATTCTATTGTAGAACTTTTGAATATTTTTCATTCATAAACGAGTTATTTTGCTACCTTGGTTTCCACCATGAGTCGTTTCTTCAGGCGATTTTTAAGTTTTGTTATGGTAGAAACCAAGGTAGCGAAATAACTCGTTTATAAATGAATATATATATATATATATATATATATATATATATATATATATATATATTTCGATCCGTGACTAAACAGACAGGAGTTTTTTCCGGCAGTAGATAGCCATTTCTTTCTGCGGCAGACTGCTTGTTAACCAATGCTATAGAATTCAATCTATCCTGCTATTCAACCGAAAGCTGAAGTAAGAGAGATGGATTAATACGGTCATTTTTAAACCCAATTGAGTTTTAGGGTGTAATCGATTTCTTTTTTCCTCATATTAGGTCATTTGCAACATGTGTAGCAATAAGAATCTATTTTCGGGGTGTAAGATGAAATTTATTTGGCCTTAGAAAATATTGCGTTATCTGTGACTGCATCAGATTTTTATCACGCCAGAAACTATTATCTCGACTGTCTATTCGTTATCCTACGGCTATTATCTGCTATGGAAGTTACTCCAAGGAAGATTACAAAAATTGTAACGCTGCATGAACTCACTGGCAAGCCTAACAGAGAGATCGCAAACATTGTTGGTGTCTGTCACTAGTATCAACATGGCGAAGAAACAATATTGATCCATCAATCGATAACGTAAAGGAAATGTGATCGGAAGAAAAAAAACAACGCCAAGAGACGGCATATAAGTGATCTGGGAAAGTGTGAAGATCCTAGAAGAACATTATTCGTTTTCTTTCAATTCATTTTCAAAGCCTCTATATATATATATATATATATATATATATATATATATATATATATATTCGGTCGGGTTTAGAGCCTGGGTTAGGGAGCAATCGGAGTCTAACTGTACTGATGAGCTGTGATACAGCGAAACAGATCTGTCTGCTGATGACAATATATATATATATGAATAAAAAGATAATATTTGAGTAATCCTAAATAGTTACAGTTCTTTCAATCATACAGAAACTAGGAGAGAATGCTAAATGAATGTTCCCTCTTGGCCTTGTAAGAGAGAAAGTCTAATAATATGGAGTATCGATACTTTATATCACCACAGTAATTGTTTATTTTTTTAAAGACAAAACTTGTCTATATTATTCAATGAAACCTGCATTAATGAAAAAATGCTGCCAAAATACACACACAATATATATATATATATATATGTATATATTGAGTATATGCGTGTTGGTGTGCTCATATATGTTTCTATGTGTACAAGCGCACACTGTTGTCGTATACAGGGAAGCGGACATACATATAAAGTGCAAAACAATAAAAGCTTTTAAACGAACGCACATTTACAGAAAGTGAATACACTTAACATACGCACATGTCGAAGGCGAACACTGTGTTAAAAATTCTTTTTTTTTAAGACCATCTGAAAGAGAAAAAGACTTGCTTATACAGTGTATTGCTACTCATGATTTTTTACGTCAGAATTTATCGCTACTTCTATTTCTTATAAACGACTCTGCACCCTGAAACGACGCCTACCCTTAATATAACCTTCTATCGAATGGATACTGGTTTCATCGATTGTTCGGGTTTGTTTGTTAGTGATAGCGTTTGTAATGGGCAAAGACAGTGTCTTGGCTAGACACAGCACTATGACTTTAATGGACTTTAAATGGTTAGCGAGCTGATGATCTGCGATATTTAGAGAGACTACCAAAAATAAAAATTAACTAAAATAATAATAATAATAATAATAATAATAATAACAATAATAATAATAAAGATAAAAAAGAAAAGCAAGGACAAGAACACAGAAGGTCATTCTATCAACATGACTGTAGCGTTTGTCTAAAACTTTTTACCGAAAGAATTTGGCAAAGTCCAACTATAAGATAGGGGAAATTGAAATTACGAGGAATCAGCATTTAAATCATTATTCTTGTAAAGCAGCTCCAGGAATTATTAAGAAGTTTTTTGGTATACATTTTACGTACATCCCATGAAATCCATATTTATCTGAAATAAAAAAGATCCTAACATGCATAGATAAACTAAAACATTCATTTACCTTAAATCTTTGGTGAAAGAACTGGTAAAATATTCTAACAGACAGCAAATTAAAAAAAAAATAGTAATAATAACAACAGATTCTCCGGTATCTCGGCTTCACTCACATTCCCACCGCCGCAACGTGATTTCCCAAGAAATATTTCCACAATTATTGTTCCGGTGACCTTTTCTCTTTGGTACCTCAGTTTCACTCATTTAACAGCAGTACTAGATTGGAAACTAGGTCTCATCATTTTAAATATTTTGCTAAATATAACCCTATGTAATCTAAGTTCTATGCTAACAGTTTTTCGCTTGCCAAACTCCCTTCCAGCTTCTTGTTTTAGGTCAATTTTAATCTCCCAAAACTTAAATGCAATGTCAATCTTCATCTTTAGTCTTCATAAAACTTGTTCTTTTATTGTCCTCTCTTCATTACAATGTTTTTTCCTCTGATTCTTTTATACACTGTAAGCTCTTGTATCTCAGTAGCTTTATTGCCTTGTTTTGGGTGAAATGATTCAACAAAAGTTGATATTTTTAGTATTAAACTAATTCAAATAATAAGATAATATTTTGTGTTGTTAATCCATTGCCATTCCTTATAAATTATTTTATCAGTTTTTTCATGTGATTAATGTGAATATGTCAATGCTTCTACAAAATAAATACATAGAGAGAGATTTATCTGTTTACTCATGTATATAAATCGCAAATCTATCTATTTATTACTGAAACCAACTGGCAACGCACTCTATTCGCAAAATATGGAAAATACGAGCATAATAGACTCATCCAGTTACAAAAGCCGATTAAAAATATCGCAAATCGCAATAATATATAAGAACAAGCCACCTCTCAATAACATGAACACGGCCACACGGTGATCGGATCCACAAATCATTTGGTCAGTCTTTGCAAACCAAACTGAATTCTTGTATTAATGCAAGAAAATTTGAATAAAATGGTGAGTCGCAATGCTTTGTCAGTTTCTCCAATTAAACCTCTTTTAAATAGGGAATGTTATCAAATGCACAAGTGTGTGTAAAAACGTATATAAAGCAAAGAACTGATTCATATCGAGAAAAGCTTAGTTCAATATGCACCTGATGATGAAACTCCGAGACGTCTCTAAAACACAGGATAATATGCGTGTATATATACATAGTCATCTACAAACAGATCTGTTTCACAGCTCATCAGTACTAGCCAGGATGCAAACCTGACCGAATTGACATCAGTCGGCTATTCTACTGCTGAGCTATGGTCGAGGAAGGTACCTTTTAGCGTGTTATATACAATGTATACATACGCCAGTTATGCATGTGTGTGGTGCATGGAAGAGATTTGTGTATATGACAAATACATAAGTTTAACATAAATAAATAAAGTAATACATTCATTTATTGCTGTGTATTCGGAGAATGAAAGAAACATCTACTATAATCGATCATGTGTATACGTGAAGTATTATTCGTGCATATTCTGAAACTGAAACTATATATATATATATAACAAATCGCACAAAAATATCATGGAAAAAAAGGGAAAAAAATACCAAATAGACGAGCAGAACTCAACTCAAAATGCAGACACGAAAACAATTTTCACTGCGCTACTTAAAAATAGAAAACTAAAAACAAACCAGAATAAATTAAATTAAATAAATATAAATTAAATAAAATTTCAGAAAAATGTAATTAACCTGTCATAAGCTTGTCTGTTTTCATACTGATTTAATATTAGTAGTACTTTATTTTATCGTAAATATGTTGTTTTCGACAGCTATTATTCAAATACATTTATTTAAATCAACAGAACTATTTAGAAATTTTAAGTGATCAGCTTCATCCTATGGTTCAGAAAATGTTTCCAGAGGAAAATTCCATCTTTCAGGATGATAATGCGCCCATTCATACTGCTAAATTTGTAGCTGAATGTCACGAGGAGCATTCTAGTGAAGTAGAACATCTTATCTTGGTATACAATCCCCAGATGTCATCGAAAATTTATGGCTAATTTGAGAAAAACAAATTGTAAGAATTGAAAACTGTTTTAGCTGAAAAGTTGATAGAAATATCTCTGTAAAAATTCAGACTTTGTACGAGTAAATCCCACGCAGAATTCAAGCTGTAGTTACTGCGAAAGGTGGTCCTGTCTAATATTGAAATAATTTGCCTTAAATTTTAAGTTATTTCCTTTATTTTGTCCACACACACACACACACACACACACGCGCGCAGATCTATTAAGTATATAGTAATATACATATTATATATTATGGTCAATTCATATGAACCTGATGACTGCGTAGAGCATGAAACTCCGAGTCATGCTCAAGACGTAGAACTATATATATATATATATATGGTTTAAGCTCAGGTAAAAACGTCAGGATCTTAATTGTTGATCAACTTAAATAGATGTTTGAATTGCAGAGATTTGATGTTTGTCTACTGGGTTAGACAGCTATTTTTCAGTTTTTCGTCCATTGTATAGTCATTTGCATGAAAAATATTCATTTATGACTTGTTTCGTGATTGAATTTATCTTTTGTTTCGGTGTTCGATCGCAGCTAACAGTCATGTTTTTCTTTCATTTTTTATGGAAGCTAGTGAAGACGTGTTGAAAACTGACACAGTACTTTCTCCTCAACTCGTTCTTCTTGATCTCATTCCAAAGAAAAAAATGAATTTAGTAAATATTCTTGCATGCATGAGGTGATACTTCAAAGTTTTAAGCTTGACACGCTTCCCAGAATCAATATTCAATGACCTAACGTCAGAATGCTAATTGAAGGAGGGAGAGAATCAGTGTGATTATAAAAGTCAACACTCTCAGTTTCACGCCTTCAGTGATCATCTGATCATAATCTGATGTTTTGATGATAGCTTATGTTTGAAACTTCTTGTCAGTGTTCCCTTTTATGACCATACAGTTTATATCTTCATACGCTCTCTCTCCGATATTGAAACCACTGTTATTATATGTGCGTTGTGGTGCAGTGGATAACGGTTCGGAAAGAGAAATCGGAGAGCAAAGTTCGAATCCCAATTAAATTCGTTGCATTCTCTTACGTATAAATACCCTTGGGAAATGTATTAATCCGTCATTTTCCTCCATTGGCAACCAGTCTATCGCAGAAAGTAATGGCAGTAAAAAGTAATGTCGTAAAATCTTCCGCCCAGTAATGTCTCCTTCGAGACATGATCGCTTAAGCGTATATCGTGTATGGCACGTAACTGACTGGCTGATCCATGTGCAAAAGATAGAGGCGGGTAGTTCGAGTCCAGTGTAGGAAAAAGATACAGATTTGGTAACTGCTGCAAAGCCAAAGGAATGAGATTGCTGCTAAAAATATATCTCGCAGAACATGTACAGGGTGCGATGGATAAATTGTTCGTCTATTTGAGGCTTGGCAAGAATCATACGAAGTCTAGAGAGATATTCATATTGACAGAAGTACCTATTCAGTCCCTATATATTTGTTTTGTTTTTTAATGTTTATACAACTTTCTTTCTTTTTACTCTTTATGTACCTTTCTTTCTTTCTTTCTTTCTTTCTTTCTTTCTTTATCAATCTATCTATCTCTCCTTGTCTCCAATGCAAAAGAATAGATAGAAGAACCTATTCAAATTATATATATGTATATTTTTTAATCATTTCACCCCAAGCAAGGCATTCCAATGCTACTATTGCGCAGGGGGTTACATAGGGGAAGGTGATAAGAAAGAGTGGTTAGATATAGGAAATGTCAGAAGGAGGGTGATAGACGGGTAAGGATATTGAGGATGACGGTTGGGTAGATGGGAAGAGTGTTTGAAAGAATAGATGCGAGATATATATCTGACTTTTTAATGTTTATACATCTTTCTTCTATCTATCTATCTATCTATCTATCTATCTATCTATCTATCTATCTATTTGTTGATTGTTCCTTCATTGGGAGAGACATTTCCTACCCGTCTGATTATCAGGGATTATCAGGGATCCGAACTTTCGAGTAACTCCGAAGAAAGCTATCCTATCAGCAAGTAAATAATATCGGTGTTATTGTACTGCCATTTTGTTTTGCTTCCTGGAATGTGTCTCTTGTGGGATCGCTGATGACATGAGTTCTGGACGATTCTCTCTAGGTTACTTATGCACGCAACTCCTGTGGGTGTGTCTGTCTCGCTGCTTATTAGTCTTTCGCCAACCAATACACACGAAACCAATCAAAAGGAAAATTAGCAAAACTAGAAAACAAACCTCAAATAAAAACAAGTAAACCCCACGTATACCAAATCCTACACCAACGGGAGAAATCTACGCTCCAACTTGCAAGAAGTGGAACACCATTTTCTTCAGTTTAAACCAAATCTCTTGTTACGTTCTGAAACCGGTATCAATGTTTCAAGTACACTCGGGGAGCTCACAGTGCCAGGCTACACACTTCTTATAGCAAAACAGCAAAACACGACCACCTAAACCTTCACAGCCACGGGCTTGGAGCCTACATCAAGGAAAGATTTCACCTGTCGCAGAGACGAATGAACGAGGAACCTGATCTCTCCTAGACATGCTTCCACGTGGTACTTATCCATAGTACTACATTTGTCTTTCTTGTCTATCAGCCTCGGGACGAAGGGACGGTAATATTCGACCGAATATCTGAGAAGAATGATAATATCCTCACTCAAGTTCCTTTGGTGACTTCAATAACTACCATAAAGAATGGTTAGTCTACTCCAACAAAATCGATGACGGAGGTAGACATTGCAGAAATCATCGAAAAAGCTAACCGTGTACGGAACGTGACTGGACATTAGGAGAACCTCCTCTAACTCTTACTAACCTCCTGCCCTGAAAAAAGCTTGAAAAGGTTTTACACTACGTACATCAAGGGTTTTAGAGGTGCACTCGTATTTTCTAATCAGTCCTGATTGATGCCAAACCTAACGCATCCTCTGATGTACCGTTCCATAGAACGATTTTTCGTTATGCGAAGGCAGACAAAAACAGCTTTCGATCCTAAATGATCTTCTTCAAGCATGCTGCCACCAAAACTGCTTCTCTTGTTATTGATTGAATTCTTTCTGCAATTAAGAATTTTATACCCCAAAAGTATTCCAGCAAAACCCAAACAGTCAGCCCTGGTTCACTGCCGAATGCGCTGGAGTCATGACTGACCAAAACCTCAATATCGATCGCAATGAGTAGTGTAGCCCTAATTGCATTCAGACCTGGTCGAAATCGCTGCAAAGTAGTTGAGAAAATGTTAGGTACAATTACGAGTAGTCGAGATCAAGGGTGAAAAGAAACAAATTGGATGCAGTACATTCTAGAAGATCACCAGTCTAATCATGAACAGAAATAAATCGGCTGCGCCCACAATTATAAATGGCCCCAAGCTCATACCGTCCTCGACAGACAAGGTGGACCTCTTAGCCTCGAATTTTGCCCCTAACCCAACGTTAGACGACAAAAGACCCTTCCCTATCGAACTTCCACGTCTCACTGAGGACAATCACTATGCGAGAAGTCTCTAGACGTATCGAAGACCTTGACCCTAAGAAAGCCACTGGTCCAGACAAAATTCTACTGGTTGTCTTTAAGAATATCATCCTAGAATTATTCTCAATACTAGCACAGTTATTTAACCATTTCTTAAAGAAGAAATCCTTTCCAAGCCTGTGGGCGGTGTTTTCAAGAACGTTATCGTGCGATCTTCACACCTACCAGTTAAAACTTATGTCTTCATTGTTTCATCAGTTTTTGAAACCATAATCAATAAGAAGATCGTTGAGCACCTAGAAAAGAACAATTTCTTCAGCGGCGAGCAGTATGGATTTCGATCTTCCCGATCCACTGCTGACGTAACTAACTGCCATCACTCACAGAATCAGTGATGTTCTTGACTAAAAACTCACCATGAGGGCCATAGCTTTAGATATCCTAAAGGTCTTAGAGAAGGTGTGATACAATATTTTTCTGCACAAGCTCTCCAGTTATGAAATCGCTGGAAGGGTCTTCTCAGTCATTAAACCTTTTCAGTTAGGTCCATGAAGGTAGTTACTAATGTCCAGTTCTCCGGAGCCCTAGCGATCAACTCAGGTGTCCTCTAGGGGTCTTCCTCAGACCAACCCGTTTTTTGATCTACTTAAATGATCTACCTAAGAATATACTTAGATCATTTGTAAACATGTATGCCGATGAGATGACTATATATACGAGTGCACCTCTAAAACCCTTGATGGTCAGTGATTGTCAACTGATCTCTCTTCCGATCTTGTAGAAACTACCCAAAAGGGTATTTTGCTGGCTACATTCAATGCCTCGAAAATCAATCTGGTCACATTCCATCATCGTTAATCTTATCCAGAACTATCACCAATCAGGATGAACTAATGTCCTCTAATTTTTTTATGGACATTGTGGTGCTGTGGATATCAACTCAGAACGATAAAACCTGGGTGCCGAGTTCAAATTCCAGTTGAATTACTTGCATTTACTTACGCACAAATACCCTTGGGAAAGGTATTAATCCGTCTCTTCCCTCCAGTTATTGGTTAAATAATAGGACAGATTGGGTTCTATAGCCTTGGCTGGTAACCAGTCTACCGCAGAAAGCAATGGCAAACTACTGCCGAAATAATCTTCTGCCCAGTCAGTCGTGTCTCTTTGAGACATGATCGCCCAAAACGTGTATCACGTATGGCACTTAACTGACTGATGTCCTATAGGAGGAAGTACCGTGCTCTGAAAGACTATTGGACCTCAAATTCACGTACATACGATCCATTGCTAAGACTGCAGGTAAAAATTGTGGGTTCCCTATACCGTTTCAGTAAGTACCTGACTCATTCTGCAGTTTATATTTACAAGAGCTAGATCAAGCCAATCGTAAGGTAACTGAGTAAGAGCAGCCCATACCTCACTCACTAGACTTGACAGAGTCGAAAAGCGTCTCCTAGCTCTTATGGATGTCGGATTATTCTTTATCCACTAACCTTTCTCTCACAGGCGGAAGGAGGCAAGTCTCTCGCTGCTCTAATGCTACTCTCACCGACACTGCTCGGACGAACTACACTCGCTGGTTCCACCAAATCGAACCTTCACGATAAGAACACGCCTTACTATTCACATTGTAACAAACGATTTTCATTCCTTCCGTTTTCCATTGATGATAAATAAGTTCTGCTCGAGCAGCTTCTTCACACGAACCACGGTCCTGTGGAACAGTCACCCAACAGAATGTTTCCCCGGTCACTACAATCTAAACCTGTTCAAAGGTAGGGTCAACCGTTATCTATTCCTATACGTACAAATGACTGCCTAACGTAACCCTTTCTACCTCGAGTGACACCGAGCTTGTAAAAAGGGGATTCTAACTGTAAAACCTATATATATATATATATATAAGTATATTTCAGTAGCATTGAAAACAAAAGGAGATAGATAGAAAGAATGAAAGAAAGGTGTATAAACAGTAAAAAAGATATATAGTCATCCAATGCGGTCGGGTTTCAATCCTGGATTAAAAGCAATCAGATGTCTGACCTTACTGATGAGTTGTGATAAAGCGAAACAGATCTGTCTGCAGATGACTATATATATATATATATATATATATATATATATATATTACTGGTTATACAGCTTTTTTCTTTCTTTCTTTCTTTCTTTATCTATCTATCTATCTACCTATCTATCTATCTATATATTTCTATATTTCTTTTTGCCTCTAATGCTACAGCTATAAAGTTTTGATAGAAGAACCAATTTAAACAATAAATATCTGATTTTTTTACTTTTCGTACACATTTACTCCCTTTTTCTTTCTTTCTTTTTTCTTTCTTTCTTTCTTTATCTATCTATCTATCTATCTATCTATCTATCTATCTATCTATCTATCTATCCCTTTTTATCTCCAATGCAACTGAAATATAGTTTACAAAGTTTCACACGCAGATTTCAATTTGAAAGGTACGAAGAATTTTATATCTAGAGGTGAGCGTTTGTGTTTCATGTGTGCTTTTAAGAACCTGTCTGCAGTTGCTCCGTAGAGAAATAAAGAATTAAACTTGATCTTCAGGAAATGACGAGGGAAATATCCCTGAAGGGAATAAAACTTTGTTCAGTGGTTCAATAAAATAGGTTCTTTGTGCTTTCTACGACTGCAATGTTAGTCTACCATTTTTGTTGTTATATTCTTTCTGTCAAATTCCAGAATTTTCCATCAATTGTAAATTGTATATAATGTCAAATAATATATCGTAATATATATGTCAAAGAGGACAGTCTTGAAAAGAAAAACAAATTTATTGTAATTTCTCAACATTTGTTCGGATTTTATACCGTGCTAACAGGTATAAAATACTCTCTCTCTCTCTCTCTCTCTCTCTCTCTATATATATATATATAAAGAATGAGAATGTCTGTATTTTAATTATAATTTTACTTTAGAAAGTACGCGTGAGCCTAATACACACATGCACGTATTTAAATATATACTTTTAATCAGTTCAATCTAAGCAAGGCAATAAAGCCACTAAGTAACAAGGGTTTTATTGAATGGGGAAAAGATCTATGAAATAGAAAAATATTGTTAAAATTGAGGACAATAAAATCACGATCGATAAATGAAAACGATTGGCATTGCATTTAAATTTTTGAAGATCAAATTTGACTGGAAAGTGAGTTCCCAAGCAAAAAGGGCAAGGAAGAAAATGTTGGCATAGAATTTATGATCACATGTAGCTATTCCGACTGCAAACTGATGAAACCTAGATACCAATCAAGTAAAGTGCCATACGTGATACACGCTTGGGCGATCCTGTCTCGAAAGACTGCAGATTATCCCGCAGTAGGTTGCCATTGCTTTCTGCGGTAGACTGGTTGCCGACCAAGGCTATGGAACCCACTCTGTCCTGTTATTTAACCTATAACTGGAAGGAATAGATGGACTAATACCTTTTCCAAGGGTATTTGCGCGAAAGTGAATGCAATGAATTCGGCTGGAATTCGAACTCGGCTCCCTGATTTCTCGTTCCGAGTCGATATCCAATGCACCACAACGCACATCCAATCAAGTAAAATGAAATACCAATCAAGTACTACGCTTAAATTTCTAAAGTCAGGAATATCAAAGGGGAAAGCTGATCAAGACAATTACGATGAAAATATTCATTGAAAAGGCAGAGGGTGACTACATGACGGGTGTGGGAATGCGATTGAAACCGATTCTTCTTAGAATTTTTTCAAGAATCTATAAATACATAGCATCAGATCTGGTATGGCAGAAGAAGGTTGTCAAACTGCTATCCTACTGGCATACCGAGTCATTGATACAATTTAGCCGTTTGACCGAAATGGCGATGGCGTAATGAGACACTCTCCTTAAGATTAACCACATCCATGCTGATGGAAATTTTTTAAAAAAAGCTTATCAAGGACGATTAAAAGATAGTAGTTTTATTTTGAGGTGCAAGAGATTTACATGCCATTTGTTGTCCCAGTTAACGACAGATTGAAGATCATTTTCTTGAATTTCACCTTATTGAACTGATCAGACGTATCATTAAAACATCTGCAAAACAGAATGTATATATATATATATATATATATATATATATATATATATATATATATATATATATATTACATATAAAAAAATTTTCAAATTTTCTATGAATAAATTTAACACACGTCTCGTCAGTGCGAAAAAACATGAGAAAATAAATTTATTTAAAACATCGAAATAAGGCTAGGAAAAATAAAGAAAAAAAGAAAAAACTTGTAGGTTCGTCACTTTAATAACAGCCGAAATGACATACGGTATATATATATATATATATATATAGTATTAAATAAATTACAAAGTTCACTCTTTGAGTTTCACGGATTCATTCGGTAATCTCTTCTCAGAGTTTCAGAGTACAGCCATTGGTAAGTAAAAAAATTTTCTCATTAATTATTATGCATTCTGTATCTCTTGACAATTAGCACCTAAATTAAAAAGAATCCTTGCCTTAAAAACGAGGACCTTTTATATTTTGCGAACCGCCATCTTTATTATTGTTGTTAGTGTATCTACATACATATGTGTGTGTGTTTGTGTGTATGTATGTATGTGCGTGTATGTGTGTGTGCGCACGCGCGTAATATTTGTTAAAAATAAACTATCAAGATACTACCCGAAAGATTGGAGAATTAATTAGTTGGATATCGATTGATCCATGTCTCACCGGAAATTTTCACACAGCAATCGATATGACACCGTCAGGAAAAAAAATAACTTTCTATCAATTATCCCCTGAAGAAGCTAATTTAAGTGTTGTTGAAACGTTCTCGTCTCAAGTCAGTCAGTCAGTTAAGTGCCATACGTGATAAACGCTTGGGCGATCATGTCTCGAAGGAGACGTGACTGACTGGGCAGAAGATTATCTTGCAGTAGGTTGCCATAGCTGTCCGCGGTAGACTAGTTGCCAGCCAATGCTATAGAACCCAATCTGTCCTGTTAATTAACCCATAACTAGAGGGAAGAGACGGATTTATACCTTTCTCAAGCGTATTTGTGAATGTAAGGACTTCAGCTGGAATTTGAACTCGGCTCCCCTGACACGTCTATACGTGTCAGTTTGTTGTGCATCGTTTTTGTCGTTGTTTTAAATCTTATTTATGAAAAGTATTTACTACGTTTGTGCATAAATTTGAGAAAATTTTATTCGTGTTATTTTATTATTTTAAGTGCAATGCTCATAAAATTTGAAGTCTTTATTTACAGCTTATGAGATATAGTACATTCTGTCTTGTTATATAAGGTTTTATTGGTTATCTTATTGCGTTTTCTGCTGAATCATTTGGAATATTATAGAATTCGTGGCATGTTATTCGGTGTGATAATGTAGTGTTTGTGTAATCAATACATATGTTGTCTAAATTGTTATTTTCTTCTCCCGAACGGTTTCACGTTTTCGAAAGGAGATCCTGCCCTTTTCGGTTTCTCTCCATCAAATCGTACGTTATTAAACATGTAGTATCTTTCACAGATTATTTGCAGCGTCAAGCAACGCAGAATTCTGTAGCAATATGGATACAAGGCTGTGCTTTACCAGTAGCAGAATAATGGCCAGTAATTGCATGGTTATATTATAATTCGTATTATTGCTATTATTAAAGACAAATTCGCCAGGTCTACATCGAATGCTTTTCTCAATGAAATTCACCCTAAGCCACTATGACACAAGGAGTTACTGGGAGTGAAAGAGTTTGAAAACATAAAAATTATGACAGAGCAGGAACAACAGACGAAAAGTAATCAGGAATACAGTAAATAATGATTAACGTTGCTGTTAATTTTTTTGAATATCGATGTTGGACGAAAATCATGGAATTCGAAGAGAGTTCCATAAGCTAAAAAAGCGAGAAAGAAAGTATTATCATAGAATTTACAGTTACATCTAGCCAATTCAACTGAACATTCATAAGACCTTGTTGCCAATCTAGTACTTCTCTTCTACAGGGTGTCCATAGAGTCCGTGTGCACTTTAAAAAATTATAACCTTATTTTCTATTTGTGATAGAAATAATCTGTAAAAATGTTATAAAGTTTAATGTACCAAGTTTTAAGTATAGTTATTGAATAATTCTTTACTATCTTTTTATAATTTTTAGATATGTAAACAGATGGATCGGAAAGAGTGGTCTATTTTATTGACCTCAAGTTCACCAGATTTAACTCTATTAGATTTTTTATGGGGACATGTGAAAACAATTGTGTATGCAACCAAACCTAGTTCATTAGAAGATTTGAAAGCTAAAATAACTAATGTGATTTCAGGCATTACTGTCAATCAGTTGGCAAATGTTTTCCATGAACTGCAAAATCGTATTAGCCTTTTTTATTGCTAATGATGGAGGGTATGGGGAAACTTAAATAAAATTTCAATAAAACCTTAAAAATAAAGATTTACTTCTTTCTAATCCTTTTTAAAATTATTTTTATCGCAAATACAAATAAAGTTATAATTTTTTTTAACGTGTACGCGAACGTTATGAACACCTTGTATTTATAAAGACTCAGAAACATATTAAAGAACTCATCCGAAAAATTACCATGAAGGTATTTATAGAAAAAGCACAGGGAAGCAATTTTACTGCGTGGGGAACGTGACTAAAGCCGAAACGCCAGGTCAGGACTAATAATATTGCCGATTCTTCTTGATGGAGGGTATGGGGAAACTTAAATAAAATTTCAATAAAACCTTAAAAATAAAGATTTACTTCTTTCTAATCCTTTTTAAAATTATTTCTATCGCAAATACAAATAAAGTTATAATTTTTTTTAACGTGTACGCGAACGTTATGAACACCTTGTATTTATAAAGACTCAGAAACATATTAAAGAACTCATCCGAAAAATTACCATGAAGGTATTTATAGAAAAAGCACAGGGAAGCAATTTTACTGCGTGGGGAACGTGACTAAAGCCGAAACGCCAGGTCAGGACTAATAATATTGCCGATTCTTCTTTAGATTTAATTTCTAAAGAAATAGCAGGAGCAGCGGATTATATGTGGCAGCAATATTCTAAGCATTGGTAAATGATAAAGTTATAGATATGTAAAATAGTTTCTGGAGAAAATATTGATTTTTTTTTATGTTTTGATAATTTTGTTGTATCGTTGGTAGTGATTATGTAGGAGAATGTGAGTAGTTTATGTAACCAATTTGTCGAAAAGTTTAATCGTACTGGTTATGTTATTGTCATTTGTATTATTGTAAAGTTTGATTCTTTTTCATAAAGTTAGATTAATCTTTCTATCAATTATGGTGTTAGAGAAATTATCGTTAATGTTTGACGATTTGATGTGCTTCAGATTGTTGTCATATTACGCGAGCGGAGAATATTCAATATTAATTGTAGTTACTTCTTATTTGTGTTAGTGTTCACTAACAAAATGAAGAGTGCGTTTAGGTCTTTAGTTCTTTTTTTTTTAACGAGAGTTAAAAATACGAGAGTTCTTAATATACCGAGGGTGCAGCAGAAATATCTCCTATATATTAGCCGGACATTAGCTGGAGGAAGGCACCAATATCACTAATGTCATACCATAATGTAGGAGATATTTATGTTAAGTATTTCGACTGCACGCTGGTTAGATAGATAGATAGATAGATAGATAGATAGATAGCGTTATAGAGTTATGAAAATGTTTAATACCAAGATTGTTGTTTTTTTTTTGTTTTTGTTTTTGTTTTTTTCAGTAGTTGTAATTACAAAAAGTATTTTGACCAGAGCTGGATATCAGGGTAGACATAGAGCATTGATAGGTTTAATGCAAAGAATTTTACACATTAACTGAGCATGTTCATTCCAATTTAGAAGTTTCCTGGGGACACCGTTATGATGGCGTCACTCATTATATATATATATATATATATATATATATATATATATATATATATATAAAGACACACATATAGATAGATAGATGAGATTTTCATCTTGTCTTACAATT
>JBBBDQ010000525.1:1415000-1505000 GCA_037127315.1 Ascarosepion bandense | reverse complement strand
TATGCTTTTTTCACTCATTTTCATTTTCCCTTTATTCTACGTATTTTTTACAATTTCCCGTTAGACTTCGTTTGCTCTTTATTTTATAACTTTCCTTAAAATTTGGAAAGACGTTGGAGAGGATTGTGTATATATATATATATATATATATATATATATATATATATATATATATATAGACAAATACACACACAAATATATATATATATGTATAAATTCGTAAATCGAAATATGTTGATATAGATATAAATTTTCCTTTTTTATTTATTTCTTTGATTCTTTTCCTTTTTTTTTCTTGCTGTTATTTTGAAAAAATTCCTTTTTTTTTAGATTAATATTCGGTGCGCGTTGATATATATCTTCATAGAGCTGACCACATCCAATATTATATACATACACGTATATATAAAAGATTTTTTAAATCCTTTTTATTTTGCTTATGTGAGCGTTCAAGAGGGTTATTCCTGTCGAATCCAAAGGGTTTGTTCGTTTTCCTTCTGTTTTTTTTCTCGGGAAAACGGTTTCATATACTCACATATATATATACATACATATATACATACATATATATCTATATATGTATATATAAATTATATTAGGTATATATAACTTTTTCCATCGAAATCTTTAATAGAAAAAAACGTAGTTTCGACTGTATCCGTATAGCCTGCTTTATTTCCAAATATAGGTGAAAAGGTATAAATGAATCCGAATTTGAAATTACAAACCTATTCATTCGTATGCTGCTGTTTCACGTGCAGTCACGTATATACATTTATACACGTGTGTAAATGTGTTTGTGTATTAGGATATATATATATATATATATATATATATATATATATATATGTATGTATAAAGATATATATATATGTATATATATATATATATGTATATATAAAGATAGATATATATATGCGTGTGTGTTTAGGTGTGTATATCTGTGAAATCGCGCGTGGGAATGAGCTTCATTGCATGTGTGTCTATCTCATTATAGATACAATGTTAAGTAAATTCCAATAAAAAATGAAATGGATGAGCCTGTGTGTCTGTGACAGAAAATGAGTCTTAGTTAACATGTGCTGGGCTTGGATTAATTTTAATTAATTACACCAAATAGCAAAAGACGACGTGTTCGTTTTGTTGCAAACTTTGCACGTTTGGCTGTATCCAAAATTAAAATCTATTTACATACCATCGAATATACACGCCACAATTCGTTTTTTAAATATATTTATTAGTAACACTTTTTATTCAATAATTTTGTATTCACTCATGTGCTTGCTTAATTATTCTGTATTGTTTATTTATTCATTTACACATAAGTTGGGAAAACGCGTTAATTAACACGTTTTCTAAATTATTAATTGGTGCTTAACATCAAAATTTGTGTATAAACCTTGGTGTGTTTTAATCATTGAATACTTGTCACTTATTAATGACGTTTTTAATTCAATATGCTATTTATTTATGATAGTTGTAAAGAATAGCAATATTCTGTCATTGGGCCATGTGTATGTGATAAAAACGGCAGGTGATAATGCAAGAATGTTCTCAGTTAGAACCTTTTCCACAGCAATGCATTCCAACACACGTACACACGCACATACAAAACGCGCACATGGAGATACGACAAAGTGTGTGATTTGTTTTTTAAGCCGTTTTTTTCCTCTCTTGTTTCTGATAACTATATATATTATATACAGCTGTGTATAATATATATATATATATATATATATATATATATATATATATATATAGTCTGTATATGTAGAATGTGAAACTATGTACTGATGTATGCACAATCTTTTTTATCTTTTTTTGCTTTTGTAATATTTAGCCTTTTTTCCTTTTTTTTTTCTAAAATCTGTTTCTGTGTGGGGGTAGAAACAAATAATAATAATATTTAAAAAATAAAAAATAAAAATTGCAACAAAAGAAATATTTTAAATATATAATTGAATCAAATAATTGGAAAGTTAAAATAAAAAAATAAAGAGAAAATAAAGAACCGAAGAGAAAATAAAAGAAGAAGGAAAGAAAAATAGAGAAAAAAGAAGAAAATTAACAAGGAGAGAAGGAAGGAAAGAAGGAAAGAACGAATGAACAAATGAACGAATTAAAGGAAGGAAAACGAAACAAAAATTAAAATGAAACTAAAAGGGGAGGGAAAGCGGCTCGAAAGTGTTTGGACGAACTTCCTGGCTTTATGGGTGATATATATATATATATATATATATATATATATATATATATATATATATATATATATATATATATATATATATATGAGTGAATGAAAAAAAGAAGGGGTGATGTAAATTAGTCAATGATTTGGTTGTTCTTATTCCTGTTATTTGGAGTAATGCCTTTTTGGGTTTTTTGTTTGTTTGTTTGTTTGTTTGTTTGTTTTGTTTTGTTTTGTTTTTTGTTGTTGTATTTTTTTTTTTTTTTTTTTTGTCGGCGGTCGGTGGACGGTCACACCTCTTCCCTTCTTAATTCTTTCGACGTGAATCGAGAGTGCAGCATCCGGTGCTGCCACCACCAACAGATACCGGCATCATCACCACCTCCACCGCCCAGGCCGCCTCTCCGACTGCCGACTTAGCGCAAGAACAACCCGAAGATGAAGAAGAAGCGCAGGAGGAAGGGCAAAGACGGGGAAGAGAGGAAAAGAGAAAACAACCAGGGAAAGAAGATGAGGAGAAGGAGGAGGAGGAGGAATCTGTCGTCGTCGTCATCATCATCGTCGTCATTATTACGAGCATTGCTCTAATCAACATCATTGGTAACAAGCTTCAAACCGATAGCGCAGTAAACGTATCATCATCATCGTTAACAGCAGCAGCGAAGGGAATCACTGTCTCCATAGCCGCCGCCATAGTCGTCGTCATCGTCGTCGTAGCAGTAGTTCCCGCCCACGCTGAGAATAACGTTTTCTTTACAATGTGTGAAAATTTCTTAATTTCTACTACTTTTTCTTCAAGCATATAGAAGAAAGATTTTCTAAGTTAACTTTTTCTTTTTTTTTAACTTACTTTTTAGAATTTTTTAAATGTGCTAAGTAATTTCTCTTTTTTTTTTATAAAAAAAATATTTTAAAAATTGATTCTATATTTGCTACATAATTTTTTTTTACCGCGACAGTCAATTTAGCTCTAAAATTTGAGTTACGTTTCTATCAATCGCACTTAAAAACGTCCAAACTCTTTTTTCTAAACTGATCAAGCTAATACCAAACTTACATTTAACCCCCGCCTATTCGTCAATTTTATCTATTCTACATTATGTTATTTTTCCTTTTACTTTTTTCTTTTTTGTCTGGGAAAGTTTTTTTCCCCTCCTCCTTACTTTCCTTCTTTCCCTATCGTCCGCCGTTCTCTCTTTCTCTTTCTCACTCTCTCTTTCTCTCTCTCTCGCTCTCTCTCGCTCTCACTCTTCCGCTTTTTCTCACTCACTCATTCACTCACTCTCTCGCGCGCGCTCCTACCCCTTTTTAGTTCTTTTTGCTAATCACTTATAATCCATGTGGGTTAGCAGTAGAAGTCTGTAAAAGAAAGGACAATCCGTCTGTATAAACAGCCTCTCGCGACTGTTGTGAATCCGGTACATTGAGGCCGATTCCTCTCGCTCATAGCTAAACTGACATGACTCTCCGCTGGTTACCTCAATCCGCTACTCATTGGTCAAGGGGAATAGTAGCAGTAGAAATTCTGTAGAAACGTATAGCAGTTGCTGATAAAGACGGAGGGTAGAGAATAAAGAGGGCGTGCAAGAATAATAAATAAATAAAGAGATGGAAGGAGGAAGGGGAGAGAGAGAGAGAACATCAGCTAATAGTAACAACAATAACCGGTAGTTGCAAGCAGAGCACTAGTGGTAGTTGTGGGACCTATTTGTGTAACATTAAAGATGAGATAGTCGTAGTAACGTAACGTTAAGAATTATTGTGTATTTTTTTTATCAGTAGAGATAGCAATATGCTTTATTGTATAAATTATCATTACTGTAGTTGTATTAATACATATTTCAAATAAGATACATAATAACCTTAAGAGTAGCCAGCATGGAAAAAAAAATTAATACCATTGAAACAGCATCAAATAACTACAAAATCGCACAATACTAAATAGACTTTATATTCTTTGACATCAAACAATAAGTTTAATAAAGAATACAAAAGAAGAAACTGATGACAACGCATAAAGACTTACGCCGAAGATGTGAAAAATAATGGAGTCGGATAGCATGAGAACCTGCGTTGGTTCGGTATCAAGAGATCTGAAAATTAGTCGACCATGAAGAGCTAATTGCAACAGTCAAACATTTGTGATAGAACTGTTAGAATTAAGAACCAGATATTCCCAGATGCGAAGCCAAAAAGTGGGGGGAAAAGAATAATTCGAAATAGGCTGAAGGGGTTTCAAATAAAAGCACATGAAAATGGTTGAGAAAAGGACATCTGAAAAGAGAAAGCGAATCATTATTTATGGTCATCCAATTACATAAAACCCAATATAGACAAGATACCGGAAAATAGCAAATACATACTTTGTCCAGATGGAGGTCGTCAATCATATCGTAAAAAAAAAAAATGCAGTAAGTTAGCTCAGAAAGTTTAAACTTTGGTAAGTAGGGTTATTCAATGGCATCTGTAGAAACTACAATTATATCGCAAAAACTAACATGCGCATAATAGAATCAGTGATCTTCAGACTTAAGTCAGTCAGTTAAGTGCCATACGTGATACACGCTTAGGCGATCATGTCTCTTTCAAGACATGACTGACTGGGCAGAAGATTATCCCGCAGTAGGTTGCCATTGCTTTCTGCGGTAGACTGGTTGCCGACCAAGGCTATAGAACCCAGTCTGTTCTGCTATTTGACCCATAACTGGAAGGAAGAGACGGATTAATACCTTACCCAAGGGTATTTGCGCGTAAGTGAATACAAAGGATTACAACTGGAATTCGAACTCGGTTCCCCGGTTTCTTGTTCCGAGCCGATATCCACTGTACCACAACGCACATCCCAGACTTAAGTAGATCACCCAATTCAGCTGATGAGACAGGCATTTTTTTAGCAAATAGACAGTATAATAAAACTTTAGATATTTGATACAGTTTCTTATAAAAGACCAGAGGATAAAATTAGGGCAAAATAAAAATAAAAATCTCGGCAACTATTTAGAAAGAACTAAAAATATTCTAAAACATAAAGATGACCCTAATTTTTGGAACACTTGAAAACATTTGAAAAAGATGAGAAAGGCGACAGGAGAATAGGAACCGTCTAGATATAGATTAATGAAACCAAATGCAATATTCAGATGAACGTCTACGAGATAATGAAACTTACTGTCACCTAATATTCAGAATAAACTATCAGCTACTCATAGTGTGAATATTTTGAAGAAATATTAAGCAGGAATTTTAGTTGTGCGGCAATAGAGAATAGACTGTCAATTCTTGCAGCAAGAAAATAGATACAACTTGATAGATGGAATCAGCTGAAAAGTGTGCAAACGACAGACGGTTTGCTAATATATATTAATAATAATACGCAAGCCAGAATCGATCTTAGTTAATAAAAACAAAGACTTCACTATGATTTTGGTGTTCAACTGGATTATGGATAACCAGTATAAATGAAGTAAAGAAAATTTGTCCCCAAATGAATAATTCTTAATAAAAAGTGACTGGATATACTTGAAATGAGTAAATAATTGGAAAATATCAAGATCTTATTAGAGAATTAAAAATGAAGATGACAGTTGTTTCTATGATTACTGGAACACTTGGATTTGTTTGTAAACGAGTTGGAAGTACTGAGAGTCGTTAAAAAATTCGAAACTATACAGGTGACATCAACCGTAAAATCAAATATATCGAGGAGAGAACTTCAATAGGGAGGAGATTTTCTGTCATTTGATACCCAGAAGATTCTAGCAGACACGACCGGTATAAAAACTAAATGATTACAGATAGCTAAAGTGGGTAGATTTGCTGTCACTTGGTCTCTAGTGAAGGTCATTAAAACTCAAATGTAATCATTCACTAAAAACTAAATGCTTAGATGATTTAGTTGTCTAATACTTATTTCAGTATATAACACTGCTGAAGTACGCAGTCCGTAAATTTACAATATGTTCGTTTCAGAATTATTTGCTCTCTGTTTTCACGGTAATTTATCATTCTTCCTCTGCAACCAATCTTCATAAATGTACATATATTGCTCATTTTTAGGTTGTAAATGTTATTTCACGATTAGTGCTCTTTTATGCCATGTTGGTCAGATAATGTTATTTTAAATTAAAGAAAGTGATAATCGTTGCATCGCTACAGTTAACTGATTTTTTTTAACATTAGTCGTCGAGGTAGATGATGATTTGACTGTTACTGTGTCTGTTAGCGTACCCTAGACACAGAAATTGTTTTTGTTAGCGTACCCTAGACACAGAAATTGTTTTTGTTAGCGTACCCTAGACACAGAAATTGTTTTTTGTTAGCGTACCCTAGACACACGACTGTTATTACTGGTAGTATTGAGAATACTTGCAATGATGATGAGAGTAATTTTAGATGTTTGTAAAGTGTGAGTATTACAGAAAGATGAACATAGATAGATAGATAGATAGATAGATAGATAGATAGATAGATAGATATGAACAAACTGATAGATAGATAGATAGATAGATAGATAGATAGATAGATAGATAGAACAGTCTGAGATAGATAGATAGATAGATAGATAGATAGATAGATAGATAGATATAGAACAGTCTGAGATAGATAGATAGATAGATAGATAGATAGATAGATAGATAGATATGAACAGTCTGAGATATAGATAGATAGATAGATAGATAGATAGATAGATAGATAGATAGATAGATAGATAGATAGATAGATAGATATGTGCGTGGAGAGAGAGAATGTAAGAGAGAACGGGTAGAAGGAAAAGACAGAATGTTATCAATCAGCTATATGATAGGTAGCTACATGACTAGATTGCAGGTAGCTTTTTTCGGTTGTAATTGCCAGAACATGATACGGAAAAAGAAAGAAAGAGACGAAGAATGCATAAGGGAAATCTGAAAATGAAAATAATTGCAATGATGATGATAGTAATTTTAAATGTTTGTAAAGTGTGAGTATTACAGAAAGATGAAGATAGATAGATAGATAGATAGATAGATAGATAGATAGATAGATTATTTTCTTCTGAAAAAGAAAATAAAGGAAAGCATTGTACAGAAAAAGAATTTGCACTGACAAGAAAGCGTCAATTTGAAAAGGATATCGAAAAAGAAAGAAAGAAAGAAACCATCATTTTAAAAAAGAGACTGGATAGAAAGAAACCGAAATTTTGAAAAGGAGATCAAACAAAAAAAAGGTAAAAGAAACTATAATTTGGAAAAAAGGATTGAATAAAAAAATAGCAAGAAAGAACCCATAAGTTTTAAAAAGAACTTGAAAACGAAAAAGATAGAAAACGAAACTATGAATTTGAAGAGGAAATTGAACGAAAAAGATAAAAATAAATTATAAATTGGAAAAGTGATTAAATAAAAAGAAAGAAAGAAAGAAATCATCTGGAACAAGAAATTAAAAAAGAAAAAGAACAAAAGCAAAGCATAATTTTTAAAATGAGATTGAACGAATAAGAAAGAAGGAAAAAAATTTAATTTGGAAAAAAATATTGAATAAAAATAAAGAAAGGAACCATCATTTGAGAAAAGAATTTTAAAAAGAAGGAACAATAATTTTGAAAAGGAGATTGAACAAAGAAGAAAGCAAGAAGGAAAGAAAAAGGATTGTATTAGATAAAAATTAAATTTTTCAAAAGTAGTTTGAAGGAAACATGAGCAAGTCTAGAGCCATAAAGTAAAATATATGGTGTGAAAAATATCTACAAATGTGGAGAAAAAGAAAAAAGATATATAATGTAAGCGGAAGAAGAAAAAGAAAAGAAAATATGCAATGTAAGCGTAAGAAGGAAAAAAAGAAGATATCTACAATATAAGTGGAAAAAGAAAAAGAAAATAAAAAAGATTAAATGAAAGTAAAAAAAAAAAGAAAAAAAAAAGGAAATCCGTCAAAAAGATTGCAACGAAATAAAAAAAAAACGAAATGGTCAGAAAATGGATTGAAAAATTTATTTATTATGAAAGTCAATCTTTGAATTTCTCATTTTGTCTGACCACAGCGCGGCGGTTTTGATGAATTTGCCATCAGAGTAGTGCAGCTGTTTATATTTGATATTAACGATGTGCAGTCGTCGTCGTCAACCCGTGCACGTATTGCAACGCGTTCTGCGAGAAGCTCAAAGCAACAGTTTTCTGCTCTGCCTCCCACCCACTTTTTATCTTTGATGTTGCGGTGAAAAATTTCCCCGCGCGTGGCATTTCCATCTTTTTAAAAGAAAAATCTCAAATTGATAGAATGTGTTGAATACCAAATAGCTAAAAGTGTTAATGTCAATCGTTACCTTTGCGATTTTTTTTACTTTTACGATATTTACACCTCGTAAATTATCATCATCATGATCACCACCATTGTTGTGATCATTTCGCTTAGAACCAAATAAAAAGAATCAACAGAGTACCTCAAAGAATGCAGTGTTTTTTTTTTGTTTTTTTTTTGTTTTTTGCGGGGGTGGGGGGTTCAAGAAATTATCATCCTGGAGAATACCACCTTATTTCTTCTCTCGTAGATGTAAGATCAGTGAAATGTTTCCTCTATTCTGAAATCTAAATCGTTATTTTCTTATTTTATTGTATTAGGAGTACTTCTTAGGAGTACTTCTTAGGAGTACTTCTTAGGAGTACTTCAACAAAAATATGCTACATGACTAATTTGTCATTTTTTTATTGAGGAGGGATCTTTACGGTGGGGGAGATAAATCATGATTAGAACTTTAATCGGTTAAAATGCTAATGTGATATGGTCTTTCGGTATACAGAAAAAAACATGCTGATGTATAACACAATTATTTTTTATGTTCATCCTGTACAAGACTGAAGAGCCACTCGATGTAGTTGTTTACAAGGTAAAAGGCACCGTTTATGCGGATATGTGGAGGAAAATAACTGTTGACCTCAGACTTCATTTCAACGTTCTCAACGATTTTAACCAAAGTGCTCTTCGCGTAAATTTACGTACATTACACGTGAATTTACGTACTCTTCACGTGGATTTACTTTTACTTCACGTAAATTTACGTATACTTCAAGTGAATTTCAGTATACTTCACGTAGATTTACGTATATTACACGTGAATTAACATACTCTTCACGTGGATTTACAGATACTTCACGTGAATTTACGTATACTTCACATAAATTTATGCATGCTCGTTTGAAAATTAACTGGTAAACTTAAATTTAATGAGCACGATAATCACAGAGCTGAAATCATGAATCGATTTGCAAAATTTCATACATTTTCAAATAAGTTTAATTTTCGCGAGAATGTCATGATAAAATGTTGCACACACCCATACATGTGTACGTTTAGATAGATAGATAGATAGATAGATAGATAGATAGATAGATAGATAGATAGATGAGCTGTGATACAGCGTAACAGATCTGTCTGCGTATGATTATTTACGCTCTCACACCCTGATTGAGCGCTCTGGAAGATTGGTGGACTTTGAAAAATAGTAGCTACCCTGGCATGTACGCATCGCTCGTTCAGTGATGAATTAGATCACTCTGGCTATTGGGCGTGTATAATGATAATATACGCCCTAAAAAGTCTGCCTTCTTCTACCGAGCACCCACAGCCCAGACGTAGAATCGCCGACTGACGCCAATTCGGTCGGGTTTCAATCCTGGGTTAAAAGCAATCGGAGTCTAACCGTACTGATGAGCTGTGATACAGCGAAACAGATCTGTCTGCGGATGACTATATATATATATATTGCTGACAAAGCAAACCTCGCTGCTGAGCTTGAAAAGGACCTCTAATCCGTGGTGGACTGGGGTAAGAAACGGCTCGTGAATTTTAATCCCTTCAAAACGAACCTGCGATTAACCATTACAGGCAATCGCTTCTACCCCCCCCCCCCCACTACCACCATTAACATGGATCAGGCTAGTCTCCCTGAGACCAAAACACTACGCCTCCTCGGGTTAACTCTTACAACAGACCTCAAATGGAACGAATATACCAAATCCATAGGTAAATCCGCTGCTAAGAAGATCGGTTCTTAGTGTAGGGCCAGGAAGTTTTTTCCGTCTGAAAACATCCTGCACATTTATTAATCTACCATCGGCCCTTATATTGAATACTACTGCCATATCTGGTCGGGTGCCCCTGCTATCCACCTAAGGATCCTTGACAAAATTCAATGAAGAATCTGTAATGTGATCGATTCTGACGTGGCAACTCAGTCACTTTCTCACCAGAATAATGTGGCTTCTCTGCGTCTCTTCTACAATTACTTTCACGGTTTCTGCTCCGATGAACTTAGCTCTCTGGTTCCCCATATGCATGAGTTTTCTCGAGCCACAAGATTAGCAACTAGGTCCCACCATTTTTACTGTGAAACCAATAAAATGTAAAACAAATTCTACACCCTCAGCTTCTTTTCTCGCACTTCCCGCCTGTGGAATTTCTTTCTGTTTACTTGCTTCCTCGACAGCTACAATCTCCAGGAGTTTAAGTGTAAAGTCAATAATCATCTCCCATCTTGCTAACTTGCATCCTCTATCTCATGCTCCTTTCTCCGTCCACTCCACTTTCAGTATCTTAACATTTCTCTTACTCGCTTCCTGACACGCCCTGTAACCTGTCACTCTTTCTCATAACTTTCCACCTATGTAACCCCCTGCGCACTAGTGGCAGTAGACGGCCTTGCTTAGAGCGATATGATTATAAAAACAAAACCTAGAGATAGACTACTGTCTATAATCCGGTTTTAAAAAGTGTTCATCTTTTGGTCATTTCGATTTAATTCATGTCTCTTTTTCCATTTTTCTTCTATAGATTTTTTCTTGGTTTGTGTTTTATTCGGTGTTGTTTGGTTTATATATTATTTTTTTCTTTGGACACCTATAAGCCTTATATATATATATATATATATATATATATATATATATATATATATATAATCATTTCACCCCGAGCAAGGCGGAAACGCCACTGATGTGCAGGAGGCTACATAAATGTAAAAAGATTAATTAGAAAAGAGTGAGGAGTACAAACTAGTTAGAAAGGAACAATAGAAAGCTAAGAAAGCAGGTGCGATGACAGATACATAGGTGGAGAGAAAGGGAAGGTTATACAGGGGTAGGGAGAGAGCTAGAGTTCAGTGGTAAGTAGATGAGTATTGACTTTGCATTTAAATTTCTGGATGTTGTAGCCGTCAGGAAAGCAAGAATACGGGAGCGAGTTCCACAGGCGGGAAGTGCGAGAGAAGAAGTTGCAGGAGTAGAATTGTCGTCTGCATTTGGCTAACCTGACTGTGAATGGGTGGGACCCAGATGCCAGTCAGGTTGCACGAGTAAACACCTGTTGAGGAGGCATCAGTGACTTAAGTTCGTCGGAGCAGAAGCCATGAAAGTATTTATAGAACAGACAAAGGGAGGCCACCTTTCGACGATGGGGAAGTGGCTGCAGTCGAGCCGCCAGATCAGTACCTATCACATTACAGACTCTCCTTTGGAGCCTGTCAAGAACACTGAGGAGAACGGCAGGGGCGCCTGACCATAAATGGCAGCAGTACTCCATGCACGGACGGATGGTTGACTTGTATATATGCAGGATGGATTCAGGTGGAAAAAACATCCTGGATCGGCATAGTGACCCAACCTTCTTAGCAGTAGATTTTGCTATGGATTCAATATAGTCGTTCCATTTGAGGTCTGAGGACAGGGTAAGTCCGAGGAGGCGTAGTGTATTACTCTCCGGGAGAATCGCTTGGTCCATGCTTATGGGAGGCAGGAGAGGTTGCCTGTAATGGTTGACAGACAACAGCTTGGTCTTAGATGAATTGAAGTTGACAAGCCACTTCTTGCCCCAGTTCACCACAGAGTGTAGATCCCGTTCAAGGTCAGCAGCGAGATTATGTCTGTCCGCCACGACAGGTTTCTTACTGGTGCGGGAGTATATTGTAGTGTCATCTGCGTAGATGCCTACTTGGGACTTGATCTCATCTGGGAGGTCGTTGATGAAAATTAGGAAGAGCGTCGGGCCCAGGATAGAGTCCTGTGGGACAACAGCATTCGTGCTGTAGGACGAAGACGCACGCCCATTCAGAACGACCTTCATTTTGCGGTTATTTAAGAAAGATTGTATTAGGTCAAGCAGGCGACCGGTAATACCATAACCGCGTAATTTGCATAGGAGGCCAGAGTGCCAAACCCTGTCGATAGCCTTGGAGATGTCCAGAGCAACCGCGCGAGCCTCGTCAGACGCATCAAGGGCCTGTAGCATGTACTCCGTCACGGTTGTTAGCAGGTCGGCCGTGGACCTGGCAAAGCGGAATCCATATTGCCTGTCGAAGAACAGTTTGTGGGCAGTGAGATGATGAACTATTTCAGCATTGATTATAGCCTCGAATACTTTCCCGAATATCGGTAGAAGACTGATAGGGCGATAGTTGGATGGGTCCGAGGGTTCACCACAATTCTTAAATACAGGAACGACTGAAGAGAACTTCCAGCATGCAGGAAAGCAGGAAGCAGAAAGGCAGTAATACTATCGGTCATAATTATTAGGCCACATCAGTTTTTAAAAGAAATTATGTATTTCATAATATTTTGAAGTGGATAATTTTGAATGAAAATAGAATGGTTCTTTTGTTGTTATCACTTTGCAAAATTTTACAAGGCAAGGAAGCAAAGATGAACTCGTCCGAATCACCCTAAATTTTCTTCATTCTTTCATTGACGAAACTGCAATATAGGTAATTATTAAATATTTATGAATTCATTTGATGCACATGTTATTGTGCAGTATTCACAAACGAACTATTCTATTTTCATTTACAATTATTCACTTGGCAATAAATACTAAAATATGGTATGAAATATATCAATTTTTAATACACTAGGGTGGTCTAATAATTATGGCCGGTAATGTACACATACACACACACACACACACACACACACACACACACATATATATATATATATATATATATATATATATATATATGACAACATGACCGATTTTTAATTCATATTTGTTCATCTCCTAGACTTCTTACCATCCACGGATAGAGAACCTAGTCCGTCTTGCTATTCAGTACATAGCTGGGGTTTATGACGGCATTTGTTTAAAAATTATTTTTAACAATTCGATAGGAATTCGAACGCAGTTCGTTGATTTCTCTTTCAAAGTCACGAACCGTTACATCAACTAGCAAAAATATAATTTACACGGTGCCGAAAAAGTAGTTTTTCTTTTTCTCTTTTGTATTGTGTTAGGTGATTCCTAAAGCCATGTCTCAGATTTGAAGACGAAAAAAATCTCCAAAAATAGCAATAGTAAAAGAATCCAAGATTTCGTTCGAAAATATCAACATCTAAGCTAAAATTCTATTCACATCAAATTTTTTGTAAGTAGCCAATGGGATATAATCTGCCTCGTCTGTTACGTGCTCTTAGAATAAATGATGATAATCACAATATTTCTCAGGAGAATTGACGGTAAAATTTACTAAAGTCGTTAGTTTCTCGATTTTCATTTTAAAATGTCGGCAAGTTGTTTGTGCATATGATGTCATACAAGTGACAACCGAAAAAGAAAATTTTCTTCTGAATGCAATTTATCAATCAAAATCTATGTATCGTAATTGGTAGGTCTTATTGGGTTTTCTCTGCCTAATATTAAGAATACCTATAATCACATATATCACTCCAATTATTGAAGTCTTGTATCGTAATAATGGATACTAGCAGTATAGTCCGGCGTTGCTCGGGTGTAATGAAAACTTTAAAACTAATCCATGGTCCTGGAGCTCTGACTCAGCCTAAAGAATATTTGTGGGAAGTTTGGTGAGAATCGGATAAAAATTGTGGATTTGAATAAAAGACACACAGACAGATATATAGACACACACACAAACATCTTGCCTTTTATATATATGTATTATCGATTTTCTGCACTATTGTAAGAACTGCAACCTTGAAACTTCTGAATATCGTTTCTTATGTCTTTGTCTATGAATATATCCAATTTGATTAAAATCGTATCACTCCTTCTATAACCCGATTTTTTTCGATTATCGATTTTCGATATTTATCAGAGATACCTCGACACAAAACCTAGCTAAGAACACTCGCAGGCGATTATAGTACAACTGTGTAAATTTTCAAGAAAATCGGTTCAGCCGTTTTGGAGTCTATAGGTAACGGACACACACACACACACACACACACACACACACGCGCGCAGTGACAACGTTCTATTTATAAATAAGTTTAGATTAGATACGAAGTCCCGAAAATAAATTTTGGCCGGAATTTAGAATAACCGCTGGACTACATTTATTTTTACAGAACCAGAAAGGATTAATTAAAAATTAAGAAATTAAAGCAAATATTCCGTATATGCAGTCGTTAATCAAACACTGACAAGGAACAAAGGACAATGTTCTTCTTCTTTATTACCGTGTCGTTTCAGGACATAGGCAATCACATGGTTTCTACTTGCTCCTATTTCTTGCCGCTCTTAATATTTTTCAAATTGATATCTCTCCCAAACCCCTCTCCTCCATCCGCCTGCTCAAGCCCATCAAGTAGGTCTTGTGCTGCTTTCCCCTGTCTCTATTTCCAGCTATGCGTCTTATGAGTATTAGGTTCTCCAAGCCCTCCTTCCTCATTAAATGTTTCAAAAACCTCAGCTGTCTTTCTTAATACTCAGTATAAGTTTCCTTTTCGCTCGCATTCTTTTCAAAACCTCGTCATTGCTCACATGTATGGTCCATGGTATCCTCAGCAGCCTTCTGTAGAACAACATTTCTGTTGCTTCGAGTTTCTCCATCTTTTATCCAGTATTTGAGGCCATATGTTTATATTTAGCAATTTTTCCTCATATTTTCTTTATTACCTTCTGTACGAGGTCCTGATTAAATAAATGCAAAGAAATCCTTTGTCTGTGGATTACTATTAGGAACAGTGTACTCAACTAAGATGTACGTTGTGGTGCAATCGATATCGACTCAGAATGAGAAATCTTCCTGCTCTCCTTTTGAGTACCTCGACATGTTGTAATGATTAAAAAATCACATATTCCGGATCTTCTTTTCAGCACCTCGACATGTAATGATTCGAAAATCACATCTTCCTGCTCTTCATGAGAGAAGCACTACATGTTGTAATGGTTACAAAATCAGATCAACTTGCTCTTCATTAGAGCAGCACGACATGCTGTAATGGTTAGAAAATCACATCTTCCTGCTCTTCATTAGAGCCCCACGACAAGTTGTAATGGTTAGAAAATCATGTTTAAATTGTTAGAAAATCACATCTTCCTGCTTTCCTTTCAGCAACTCCATATGTTGTAATAATTCTGTTCTTATTTTGAGCATATCGACATATTGTAATGATTAGAAAATCACATCTTCTTGCACTTCCTTTGAGCACAACGAGATGTTGCAATGATTAGAAAAGCTCATCTTCCTGCTATTCCTTTTCAGCAACTCCATATGTTGTAATAATTATAAATCACATCATCCTGCTCTTCATGAGAGCAGCTCTACATGTTGTAATGGTTAGAAAATCAGATCAACATGCTCTTCATTGGGCAAGCACGACATGTTGTAATGGTTAGAAAAGCACATCTTCCTGCTCTTCCTTTGAGCAGCTCGACATGTTTTAATGGTTAGAAAATCAGGTCTTCCTGCTCTTAGTACAGAACAACGACATGTTGTAATTCACCTCGACATGTTTTAATATTTAAAAAATCACATCTTCCTGATCCTCATTTGAGCACCTCGAAATGTTGTAACAGTTAGAAAATCACATCATCCTGCAATTCCTTTCAGCACCTCGACATGTTGTAATGGGTAAAACATCACATCATCCTGCACTTCCTTTGAGCACCTTGACAAGTTGTAATTATTAGAAAATCACATCTTCGTGCTCTTCCTTTGATCAACTCGATATGTTGTAATGATTAGAAAATCACATTTTACTGCTCTTCCTTTCAGCAACTCCACATATTGTAATGATTAGAAAATCACATGTTCTGCACTTCCTTTGATCACCTCGACATGTTGTAATGTTTAGAAAATCACATCTTCCTGCTATTACTTTGAGCATTTCGACATGTTGTTATGATTACAAAATCACATCTTAATGCACTTTCTCAGAGCACTTCGATATGTTGTAATGATTAGAAAATCATATCGTCCTGCTCTTCCTTGTTAGCACCTCGACATGTTGTAATGATTAGAAAATCACATGTCCCAGGTCTTCCTTTCAGCACCACGATATGTTCTAATGGTTAGAAAATCACATCTTCCTGCTGTTCCTTTGAGCAACCCGACATGTTGTAATGATTAGAAAATCAGATGTTCCTGCTCTTCCTTTGAGCACCTCGACGTGTTGTAAGGATTTGAAAATCACATCTTTCTGCTCTTCATGAGAGCAGCACTACATGTTGTAATGGTTAGAAAATCAGATCAACTTGCTCTTCATTAGAGCAGCACAACATGTTGTAATGTTTAGTAAATCACATCTTTCTGCTATTATTTGAGCATTTCGACATGTTATGATTAAAAATCACATCTTACTGCTCTTCCTCGGCGCGCCACAACATGTTGTAATGATTAGATTCCTTTGAGCACCACGATACGTTGTAATGATTAGATAATCACATCTTCCTGCTCTTCCTTTGAGCAACTGGACATGTTTTAATGTTTATAAAAGCATATGTTCCTGCTCTTCCTCTGAGCACCTCGACATGTTCTAAGGATTAAAAAATCACATCTTCCTGCACTTTCTTTGAACACCTCCACTCGTTGGCATGGTTAGAAAATCACATTTTCCTGTTCTTCCTTTGAGCACCACGACATGTTATGTTTGCAAAAATCACATTTTCCTGCACTTAATTTGAGCACCTCGACATGTTTTAATGGTTAGAAAATCACATCTTCATGCTCTTGCTTTGAGCACCTCGACATGTTTAATGTTTAGAAAATCACATCATCATGCTCTTCCTTTGAGCAAAACGACATGTTGTAATTCACCTCGACATGTTGTAATATTTAGAAAATCAAATCTTCATGCTCTTCCTTTGAGCACCTCGACATGTTTTAATAGTTAGAAAATCACATCTTCCTGCTCTTCCTTTGAGCACCTTGACATGTTTTAATGGTTAGAAAATCACATTTTCCTGCTCCATTGAACACCTCGACATGTTTTACTGGTTAGAAAATCATATTTAATTGCTCTTCTTTGAGAACCTCGACATGTTGTAATGGTTAGAAAATCACATTTTCCTGCTCTTCCTTTAAGCACCTCGACATGTTTTAATCGTTAGCAAATCACATGTTACTGCATTTCCTTTGAGCACATGTTGTAATGGTTACAATATCACAGCTTCATGCACTTCATTTGAGCACCTCGACATGTCTTAATGGTTAGAAAATCACATTCTTCTGTTCTTCCTTTGAGCACCACGACATGATATAATTCACATCGACATGTTGTAATGGTTAGAAAATCACATCTTCATGCATTTCCTTTGAGCACCTCGACATCTTGTAATTGTTAGGAAATCACATCTTCCTGCTCTTCCTTTGTGCACCTCGATATCTTTAGAGGTTAGAATATCACATCTTCCTGCTCTTGCTTTGAGCACCTTGACATATTTTAATGAGTAGAATATCACATTTTCCTGCTCTTCCTTTGAGCACCACGACAGATTTTAATGGTTAGAAAATCACATTTTCCTCCTCTTCCTTTAAGCACCTCGAGATGTTTTAATGGTTAGCAAATCACATGTTCCTGCTTTTCCTTTGAGCACCTCGACATGTTGTAATGCTTAGAATATCACATCTTCCTGCTCTTCTTTGAGCACCTTGTCATGTTGTAATGGTTAGAAAATCACATCTTCATGCATTTCCTTTGAGCACCTCGACATGTTGTAATTTTTAGGAAATCACATCTTGCTGCTCATCATTTATGCACCTCGATATGTTTAGGGGTTAGAATACCACATCTTCCTGCTCTTGCTTTGAGCACCTCGACATATTTTAATGCTTAGAATATCACATTTTCCTGCTCTTCCTTTGAGCACCACGACAGATTTTAATGGTTAGAAAATCACATTTTCCTCCTCTTCCTTTAAGCACCTCGAGATGTTTTAATGGTTAGCAAATCACATGTTCCTGCTTTTCCTTTGAGCACCTCGACATGTTGTAATGCTTAGAATATCACATCTTCCTGCTCTTCTTTGAGCACCTTGTCATGTTGTAATGGTTAGAAAATCACATCTTCATGCATTTCCTTTGAGCACCTCGACATGTTGTAATTTTTAGGAAATCACATCTTGCTGCTCATCATTTATGCACCTCGATATGTTTAGGGGTTAGAATACCACATCTTCCTGCTCTTGCTTTGAGCACCTCGACATATTTTAATGCTTAGAATATCACATTTTCCTGCTCTTCCTTTGAGCACCTCGACCTGTTGTAATGGTTAGAAAATCACATCGTCCTGCACTTCCTTTGAGCACCTCGACATGTTTTAATGGTTAGAAAATCACATCTTCCTGCTCTTCATTTGAGCACCTCGTCATCTTTTAATGGTTAGAAATTCACATCTTCCTGCTCTTCCTTTGAACACCTCGCCAAGTTTTAATGGTTAGAAAATCACATTTTCTTGCTCTTGCTTTGAGCACCTTGACATATTTTAATGGTTAGAATATCACATTTTCTTGCTCTTCCTTTAAGCACCTCGACATGTTTTAATGGTTAGAAAATCACATGTTCCTGCTTTTCCTTTGAGCACCTCGACATGTTGTAATGGTTCGAAAATCACATTTTCCTGCTCTTCTTTGAGCACCTCGACATGTTTTAATGGTTAGAAAATCACATTTTCCTGCTCTTCTTTGAGCTCCTCGACATGTTTTAATGGTTAGAAAATCACATCTTCCTGCTTTTTCTTTGAGCTCCTAGACATGTTGTAATGGTTAGGAAATCACATCTTCCTGCTCTTCCTTTAAGCACCTCGGCATGTTTTAATGGTTAGAAAATTAACTCTTCATGCTCTTCTCCTTCTTCTACACACTTTTTAAAAACTCTACAAAATTTTAACTAATTTATCTTCTTCATGAATGTATCTATTGAGTAATATATTTTATGCAGTGGGTTGTGTTGTAATGGTTATCGGTATGAAATGAGAACTCAGAGTGCTGAGTTCGAATTTCAGTTGAATTCATTTCGTTCGTTTTTGCACACACACTTTGGAAAGTTTATATTTATCTCGTCTCTTTCCAGTTATGCTTTGAATAGCAAGAGAGTTTGTGTTCTATAGCCTTGGTTGGCAGCTGGTCTCGCGCAGAAAGTAATGGCGGTCTACTACGGGAAAATCGTCTGCTTAATGTTTCGAAATAGACATGATCGCCAAAGTGTGTATCACGTATGGCACTTAGTGGATACTATAAAATAGCTTTCGTAAAAATTAATTCCGGATTCTTTATTTTGGCAAGGACATCCTGAACGCTAACCAAATGTATACTAGTTTATATGTGTCAGTTAAAAACTTAAAATCTAACTCTGGCCCTAAGCATACCATAGGAAATTTAACTGAGAAAAAAAAATTAATTATTTTCATACCATTGTAAATGTTAATTAGTAAAAAGCCGAAAAATCACTGCCATCTTTAATTTGATACCTTGTTAAGTGTTAAACGGTAAACGGTAGACAAGCCAAATAATATTTATTTCTTAGCATAATTTCAGTCTTTTTCAATTCAGTGAAAGAAAAGGTTATACAGTGAAAATATCAGATCTGAATTTGGCTAGCTACTTGTCTATTTTGATCAATACCTGTCTAAAGAAAACACGTAATAATGTTCAAATGGACAATTGTTAATTAGTCTTTATCCCATATATTTTATAAAAACGAAATATTGGCATTCGGAAAACATTATTGTATGGATTAACGACGGACACATCTAACAATCACTGAGCAGGTGGTGTAAAGTTCATTTAGGTATATATATATATATATATGTATATACATATTTTTGATTTATTTGTTCAAAATTTTTTGTCATGGAATTCGTGTTTTTCTTTTATGATTAAACAGTATATTTATCGGCCTGAATAATCGAGAAACCTTGTTAATAAAATATGAACCTTCCGGCAAGATTCGAACCTGCAACACCTGGCAGAAACCGTCAAGTAATCTGACGTGTCTTATACGGCTCGGCTACGAAGAGCTTACGGCAAAAACTCCGAAATAAAGTATTTGTCTATATTTCTGAGGTGAGGTAGTATTTACAGTATTTGCATTATTCGAAATATTTGTTGCCATTTGTATGACGTTGTACGCATCAGCCTTCTTCTGGTACTAGGACTTTCGAACCGAACACTTTATTACAATCACTGGGGTATATAATCTTCATTCCTTGCGTAGTAGCGCCTCTTTTGGTAAATGAAGATCATATACCCCAGTCATTGTAATAAAGGTTTCAGTTCGAAATTCTTAGTACTTGAAGAAGGCCGGAAAGAACAACGGCCGAAACGTCGTCCAAAATAAAGCTTTTAAGCACACATTTATCTGATTTTTCGATTATTCTCGATTATTCAGGCAGGTGGATATAAACAAATATACTTTTTAATTATTTTAAAAAAGTAAAAATAAAACATAGTATTTACTCAAATACATGTATCCATTAAAATAATCTTTTAAAAAATAAATTAAAATATGTTGGCGTTAATACATTTCATAACGGATTTCGTAAAATTTCGTAAATATATAAGCAAAGTCACGTTCCTCTCTATTTCTCTCTCTCTCTCTCTCTCTCTCTCTCTATATATATATATATATATATATATGTGTGTGTGTGTGTGTGTGTGTGTGTATGTGTGTGTGTGTGTGTGTGTGTGTTTTTCATTTAACCTCATCAGAAGAGGGGCAAACGTGGCTCCGAAACGCGAAAGTTTTTGTGTAGTGATAATATGCTTTTACAAAACCATTGTAACAGCCATTACAATATAAAGCTCTACGTTGTATGGAGCACTCTTTATAAAAGTAAATGCATGAACAATGGGTTTAAAAGCTACGTGTTCCATAACTTTCTTACAACTATATATATATATATATACAAAGAAGATAATTAGAAAGTGAGAAATGAATATTATAAAGTAAACATAACATGTCTATATTGTTTAATGATACATATATATATATGTGTGTGTGTGTGTGTGTGTGTGTGGCGAAAGAAAAGAAGAGAGAGAAGTGGAAAAGAGAGACCACTGTATATACATATATTCATGTCTGATCTTTTGGTCAGATTTCGGGAAGTGGGTTGAGCCGAGATCTTTTCAGCACCTATCCTAATTTTTAGTATTGCACTAAATGACATCAAAATGTGTTACTACTTGCATTCTCTTGTTGGACATTCTGTATGTAGGAGCAACGTGAAGTCCTTAAACTATTGAATTTGAATTTAAATATTCTAATTGAATAATGCAATTGACCAAGAAAAATTTACATTTGGGAAAAGTCAATTTTTAACAATTATGTCATTATATATATATATATATATATATATATCTATATCTATATATATATATATATATATATATGCATCGTGCGATGGGTAAATTGTCTCCATTTTATATTTTTAATTTCTTTCATGCACATTGTTTGTTTTTTATTTTGTAAACTGCACAGTACAGTAGGGTCAGTCGAGCACCGTCAGTAAGAAAACTATCACCATGACGCAATTCTTACAGTGAAACCGATAAGATGTAACCTTCATTTCTACTCCAACAGCTTCTTTTCTCGCACTTCCCGCCTGTGGAATTCCCTTCCACATGATTGCTTCCCCGACAGTTACAATCTCCAGGAATTTAAATGTAAGGTCAACAGACACCTCCTAACACACTAACTCGCATCCATTCTCTCAAACACTCTTCCCGTCTGCCCAACCCTCAGCCTCGGTATCCTTACCCGTCTATGACCCTCCTTTTAACATTTCCTATATCTAACCTCTATTTCTATTTCTCTTCACCTTCCCCTATGTAACCCCCTGCGCAATAGTGGCAGTGGAATGCCTTGCTTGGGGTGAAATGATTAAAAAAAAAAAAAATTCACACCACCAAAAATTTGGAAACATAATGCTGTACTACTTGTCATTCACGCCGGAATACAAAAATTTCACAGTGTTTGAATATATATATATATATATATATATATATATATACATATATGGTGTCCATAAAGTTCGTGGGCACTATAAATTTATAAAAATTTTAAAGTGCACACGGACTTTATGGACGCCCTGTATATATATAAAGACAGCTAGACAGACAGGGTTGGTGTCGTCAAGTAGTACCATGTCTCTTTAGTGATTAACCAAAGTGTGTTGGGGGTGCATGGTAGGGAAGCGCTAAAGGATATGCCGATAGAAGGGTCGAGGACCGGCGCCTATCAGTCTGGTATTTATCAGCGACACCTGACGGGCTTCCAGTTTCTATCAGTTCCTTGCTGGCTTTTCTCATCAGTTAATTTTAAATATACGTTTTTGTCACGAAGTTCTTCTAGTTTTGTGTTTATAAAAATCTTTCCCGATACCAAAAGGAAGCCATGTCAATTTTTACCAGAGAAATTATCCAAGTCTGTTTTCATTGTTTTTTAGTTGATGCTGAAGATATCATTTCCATTATTTGTTTAGAAACATATTTTATTTATATAAATTTAGAGCATCATTATTCAATTATCAACATATTTCCGTATGTTTCTATAACCTAATTTCATCTTTTTAAAATATTAGTATTTGATCTTAATTTTTTACAATCTTGACGTTTTTACAACTGCTTACGGGTTGGTTGTTTTATATGGCAAAAAATTATGATTGTGACAATTTAGATGGGGGCTATTGTTAAAACACTTTCTTACATTCTTTATTCTAATGGATCACGACTTTCCGATAAATGACTTCTATGTTTTGGTCTTCTAGTCAGAAGAAAACGATGAAACTTAAGCTCAATATATCAGGGTATCTTACCGCAACTAGATTCCAGAACATTTGCTTGATGGCAAGCATACACAAAGAGACATACAAAGACAAACACATAATGAGAGTGGGCATAGGAATTAACACGACATTGCAACTTGGTCTGAAGATTTTCTCGAGTCGTTAAACTGACAGTCCCAATGCAATATTGATTCCTCTATCCACACTGTTTAAATTTATAAAAACTCCGATATGTTACACTCTTCCCCTACAGATACAGGAAAATTAAACTATATATATATATATGATAATAATAAAACTGACTCTGTACGTATCTCTGTACGAGCAAAGACTAACCAACCAGCATACCCAGTTGGGTATGCTGGTTGGTTAGTCTTTGCTCGGTGTGTCTATTTATTTGGTTAATCCCTGGTCTGCCGTTGCCCTGACGAGCCGTTGTGCGAAACCGCGGTAGGTCTTGGCGATCTTGTGATTTTTTCACGTATATATATATATATATATATATATATATATATATATATATATATACACTACTGTCCATAATTATTAGGCCACCCTAGTTTGAAAAAAAAATGATGTATTTTATAGTATTTTTAGTATTTATTGCCAAGTGGATAATTCTAAATGAAAATAGAACGTTTTTTGTTAATAATGTACAATAAAATGTGCATCAAACGAACTGTTCTGGTGTCCAGTTTTTGTACTCTCTTCCCCATGCTAGTCTCTTCTTATTGGGTGGCCGAAGCAAAGGCTTCCTGGCTGCATCGTAAAAATTTTGCAAGTTAATAATAACAAAAGAACCATTTTATTTTAATTTACAATTATTACTTGGTTATAAATACTAAAAATAGTTTGAAATAAATAATTAAAAAAAACTGGGGTCGCCTAATAATTATGACTCGTAGTATATATATATATATATATATATATATATATGTAAACTTATCACTACTCGTTTCGAAAAAACCTCCGAGTATATACGCGGAAGAAAAGAAAGGATGTAAAAAAAGAAAGCGCTAAGCACATGAACATCAGTCAAAGTACGTAGCCCAAAGAAAAAACCCGAGACGAGTAATCTATAACAAAAAAGCGCTCAATACGTAAGCAGTGCAGAAAAAGTAAATAACCTAAAGAGCCAACAAACTTACCTACGTTTCACTTAACCTTCCCTGAAGATCCGGTTAGGTCAAACCTAGGTAGGTTTGTTGGCTCTTTAGGTTATTTACTATATATATATATATATATATATTGATTGATTGATTGATTGATTGATTAATTACTTAGTTTCTGGTCATAATAAGATTATTATACCAGTGCACATATGTATTAAAAAGTGTTCATTACAATTAAATTGTAGAACTTTTGAATATTTTTCATTTGTAAACCAGTTATTACGCGACCTAGGTTTCTACCATGCGTGGTGTCTTCAAGCGATTTACAATAACTGATTTTACAGTTTACCTTTTTCTTTAAGAACGTTCACGTAACGGTATTTTTTAACGCTTACGTAACAGGAAATTTTTGAACGCGCAGTTTTTAAAATTATTAGGAAAATTACAAGGCGTTTTCATCCATGGTTGTATGAATCTAAGAGGCATTTTTTCATTCAACAGTTCGCTTTTGTTTTTAGAATAATCTCTAACTTTTCTTCTTGGCACAGTCTACATATTTTGCCACCGTTTTGAGGAGCCTGAAACATCTTAATTGCTGTTGTTCCCAGGTCTACTCTGACCCAGGGTTGTAGTACGTGTCAGGGTCCAAACCATGGGTAAATAGTAACCCCTGACTTTCAAGCAACTGACATTTTGCACACTTTTTACGAAATTAAACGTTGCAAGTCATTTCACCAATAGCAAATAATTTCTTACTCGACACACCACGTGCCATTGTCGAGGTTCTTTTTAATATAGTTTTTCCGTTTACTTTCGATGTGGCTTCTTCGATTATTGTGATATTGCTACCATTCTACAATTGCATTATCTCCACATTATTAATTTTCACAAACACAAATTTACTTTTGTTTTCTGTAATTATTTTTTCGTTTCAACGCTGTGTATCATTTTTTTTTTTTTTTTGTGAAAACTCTGCATTGCTTTAGTTTGACAGTGTGACTTTACATGTCCACTTTAACACACTTATAGCACTTTAAATTCTTAAAAGGGCTATCGTCTTCGAGATGTAACCTTCCACATCTGAAACATGGATTAATTTTTCTTTTTCCATATTTTTCTTTGGCTTGTATATACGGGCGTTCTCTTTTTTTTCTTTTTTTTTTTTAGTTTTCTCTGTATTGCTTCCCAGATATATGATTCTCTGACATTTCTTCGATATTTCTTGAAGTGTTAATTTTTTAGTCTCTTTCAGTTTCTTTGGTGTTCTAGTGCACATTTCTGCGTCTTTTCTCGGCGTTAACTCTTGAATGATAATTCTTTAACCATATCCGGAGTGAGGTTGTTTAATTTCAATCTTTCACACTCTTTGTTAAGGATTCCAGCATATGTAACAAAATCTTCCTTTCTTTTTTTGGGCAGAATCATACACTTCTCACCGAGTATTAAATAACGAACTTTTCTCGTTAAAAATTTGAGCCAGAGTATTTACCGTTTCTTCAAAAGTAAATTTCTCCTGGTTTACTCGGTAGTACAAAACGGCAGTATTCTTCATGTTGTACTGGTGCTAACTTTCTCAACAAAAGCCGTATCTTTTTTTCGTCTTCCCAGTCGCTTTATTCTGCTCTGTAAATTTGCAGGTATCTTCTAAAATAAGTAGAAATGATAAATCCTTCACCTGAATTGTATGTGAATTAGGTGTTGGCGTTTTTCATCGCGTCAGTGTGAAAGAAATTATAGAATTTTCCGTTTTTTTTTCTTAATTATTTTAATTAAATTTTGTTGCCGTTTCTGAAGGTCCAACATCTGTTGTTGATGTTGTTGTTGTTATATTTTGACCACTTGGTCTAATCAGTTTCCATATTTAAGAATATCTTTTATTTTCTTACACACAGTAAAAAAAATAAAAATTACATAAACGTGACTCTAATTTCTCGTCGTCACTGTTATTGTGTGAACTACAACAAAACTAGATATTTTTCTACTGCGTACAAGTTTCAATTCTCTTCGCCACTCTTATAACTCGTGATTAACAGTTATATGTCTCGGCTTACTCTGTATCACTATCAGAACTCTCTTGCAACGCTCACTCCGAACTTTCTTTAAGTTCTTTATTGAAAGCATCCTGCCTAGTTCTTTTGTGTTACCGGCGTTGTCACATTTACTTAACAACAATATTACGCAGTGCGTTGGATGAATTGTCTTCGAAATTACGCAAAAATGAAAATAATATAAACACTTCATTTTAACAGATGAATTTATCAAAATTGCACAAAAATACTATGAAATACTAAAGAGTAAAGTAATTAAATAAAATCGCCAATGTCTTCAACCACCGCCACCAGATGACTTCGGAATCACCTGCATCTCTTTTGGACGTTCTCCTTCTTTAACTTAATGAGTGTTGCCATAATACTTGCTTTCAGTTCATGCAGTTTTATTAGTCTCTCTCTTCACTGTGGCCCACACATATTGACCAAAGAAGTATATAAGTATATATATGGAAGGTGGGTCAATAAGTTTGTAACCTTTAGAATATTAAGTTCAGTTGGTTTTTGAAATATAACATTTTTAAACGGTAAATTTGATATTCATCACTGAAATAAGTGCGTTAACTATGTTAAATATGTGCTTATTTCATCAGTAGGTTGTGCACTTAAAAATTAACATCCATGCGTATCAGAATATATATATATATATATATATATATATATATATATATATATATATATATTGAACATTATTTTTACCTATAATAATTAATAATTCATTACAAATTGTCGGTTGCTTATAACCAAGTTTCGTTAAAATTCGTTAATTTCCGTAGCATGTTTATATATATATATATATTTGGAATATCCATAAATATATATATATATATATTTATTAGTGTTAATAAATGCTATATAAAAGAGCTATTAAGTATATATTAAGAAATATTCGGAGTTTCATCATATCAGGCGGTCAGTTCATAATATGCACCTGATAATTGCATAAGCATGAAACTCAGAGTCCTTCTATAAACGTAGGATAATATATATATATATATATATATATATATATATATAGTATAAGTATGTTGATATGATTGCAGATAGATATTATATCAGCGATAGATAGATAGATAGATAGATAGATAGATAGATAGATAGATAGATAGATAGATAGCCTGGGGAAAAACCTTTAAATATACGACTACACTTAAGAGTAAGAGAAAGATTATTTCAATTTAAATGAAATGCAGTTAACCTCTCTCTCTCTCTCTCTCTCTCTCTCTCTCTCTCTCTCTCTCTCTCTGCAACGTTTATAATAGAAGTGCATCGATCCATCTGACATGATTCATACGATATGAACCTATACACCGATATACATAGACAGTTATATGTCAGGAGGTGCACGAGCGTACATGTGTGTCCGCTCGCGAGTCTCTGGGCATGTCTAACTGCAGACGCCTTCAGATGTACATGTGTATGATCCTCCAAGTAGCTGAATGGATGCATTTAAGTGTTATCATGTTTTGACACGTCTGAGTACTTGGTTAATGAGTTGACCTCTCACGAAATCGGAGTGCACTCTGAAGAGAATTTTAATTATTGTCAGACAATCGAACAGCATTCTCTTGTTCGGCGCCCACAGACCCCGACACTGAATTCGCTAAACCAAACAATTTTGATGCGCAATAAATCTTATCGGCTCTTCTTTTTGTGGAGGCTTAATGAGCGTTTTAATCATAATTGCCTTCCTCTTGATCAACCACATTATTATTATCATTATTATTATTTCCTTTGATTTCTGTTGTATACACATTTCCTTCCGAGTACCAGCGAAAGACTTAAGGTCAGAAATAACTTCATGACATGTTTACTGATCTTTTTTTTTAATAAATCAAAAAACAAAACCCTAGTATCACACATATTCTACATAGATAAAACTCTTAGTAGTGTTTGAGCAGTACTTGGAAGTAAAATTTATTTTTAAGGCATGGGCTACCAGGAAACTCTTCAATTAGTCTATCAGAAGCTTTTCCAAACAATTCGAGGACTCCAACTAAAAATGAAATTATTGTTGTCCTCATATGCCACATTTTTTAGATTTCCAGTTCAAGATCCTTGTATTTTAATATTTTTTGAAGATCTTCACGGATACATTATAATTTGCGGGAAGTAACATGCCAATATGAAAGCACATTCTGTTTTCGTTGTCTTTTATCTGATTAGCTTTGGTTGTGTGTATTGTCAGTCAGCTAAATACCATACTTGATACACGCTTGGGCGATCATGTCTCGAAAGAAACATGACTGACTGGGCAAAAGATTATCCCGCACTAGGCTGCCATTACTTTGTGCGGTAGAGTGGCTGCCAGCCAAGGCTGTAGAACCCAATATGTTCTGTTATTTACCCATAACTAGAGGCAAAGAGGAATTATATACCTTTCCCAAGAGTATGTGAGCGTAAGTGAATGCAAGATATCCAGTTGGAATTCGAACTCGGCTCCCCAATTTCTCGTTCCGATCCGATATCCAATCCACCACAACGCACATCCAATCAGTTAAGTGCCATACGTGATGCACGCTTTGGGCGATCATATCCCGAAAGAGACATGACTGACTGGGTAGAAGTTTATCACGTAGTAGGTTGCCATTACATTCTGCGGTAGACTGGTTGCCAGCAGTAGACTGCCATTGCTTTTTTGTAAGTTCCTTGGGGTCGCGCACATACATACATATGCATAAACACCCAACTGCCAGTTTTCTGAAGAGGCCAAAAGGATTCCATTCAGTGGAAACTTATCCCACACCCATAAAATCACCAAGACAGCAGCGTATAATAAACCCCAGAGATAACATAAGAGAGTAAAAGAAAGAAAAGAGGAAAAAGTCAGTCAGTCAGTTTAGTGCCATATGTGATACACTCTTGGACGATCACGTCTCGAAAGAGACATGACTGACTGGGAAGAAGATCATCCCACAGTAGATTGCCATTACATTCTGCGGTAGACTGCTTGCCAGCCAAGGCTATAAAACCCAATCAGTTCTATTATTTAATCCATACATAGAGGGAAGAGAAGGATTAATAGCTTTTCCAGGGGCATTTGTGCGTAAGTGAATGCAAGGAATTCAATAAGAATTTGAACTCGGCACCCCGATTTGTCGTTCCGAGTCGATATTCACTGCACCACAACGCACATCCGCAGTGTTTATTATAAAGTTTCATAAAATTGTTACAGGTCCTATCTCTCTAAGCTTGTCTGGGTAATGGTCATAGCAGTTTCTTGCGGTTTCCTCCCCTTGAAGGTGATATATTTTCCAATGCAAATATTGACCCACTCGAATCATATCGAAGTTTATATTTATTTGGTGCTAACAGTGTCCCACCTGAAAAGAAAAAAACAAAGTACAGGTGATGCCAAATAAAGGATAAAATGTGAATGAGATTTAAGTAGGTGTATGGGATTTTGGGAGGTAGAAGGTGGCAATTGACGTTGCATTTAAACTTTTTGGAAATTGTAGCTATCAAGGAAGCAAGTATACAGAAGGAAGATCCACAGACGGGAAGTAAGAGAAAAGAAACTATTGCCAAAGAAGACACAGTCTTCGATAAAACTGAGGATATTGAGGCGAGGGTAAAAGATGAACGAGATTCAAGAAGAAACAAAGATGACAACTTACTGCGGGATTTTTAAATATAAATTGAAGAAAAACAGACATTCTGTTGTAATATTGTTTAACATTGTCTAACAATTTTTCTGTTTTTGCTTTTCTTAAATCGCGCTTTTAGCTGTTTTATTATTATTATTATTATTATTATTATTACTACTACTACTACTACTACTACTATTGTTACTTCTTCTTCTTCTTCTATGTGCCCTGTCCCTTCAGGACGTAGGCGATCATGGTTCTCCATGTCTCCCTATCCCTTGTGGCTCTTAGTATGTTTGCTCCTGTTGCTCCTGGCAACCCCTTCTCCGTCATCCACCTGATCAGACTCTGAAAATATGTTATCCGCTGCCTTCCTCTGTCTCTCTTTCCTTCTATCTGACCAGTCAGTATCCTTCCTCATTGCATGTCCTAGGAACTTCAGTTGTCTCTTCCTGATGCTCAGTATTAATTTCCTTTTTGTTGCCATTCTTTCCAACACCTCATTGTTACTACTATTGTTACTACTATTCATTGTTACTACTATTGTTACTACTATTACTAAAATTATAATTATTAATAATAATTCATGTACTTGTATATTCTCACCTGTCTCGTGTCTATAATAATAGTAATAGCCACTAGACGTGACCATGAACAGGTGCTTACATCCGTAATTAAGCTAAAAAGACTCCTCCGAAAAGAGGACAAAAGTGGTTTGATACAATAGTTGTCTACTTTTTTCCGGACACACTCATCTGCTATGGCAGCTAGCCAATCCTTTGCAGTTCAACCAAACTCGGTCCACCAGATAATTGAGAAACAGAGTTTTTATATTTTGAAGTATTTTTTCATTATTCTTATTATACACTCTATTCCCTTATTTTATTATTATTATTATTATTATTATTATTATTATTATTATTAACTAATGTTATTACATTTATTATTGTTGTCGTTATTATTCATTTATTTCGATGCTCAAGATGCGTAATTGTGATTGGTAAGGATAGAATGCAAGACCCCTCAAGTGTCTGGCCCCTTACTCAAAGACCTACTTGAACATTATTACAAACTATTTTTATTACACACACACAGACACACACACACACACACACACACACACACACACACACACACACACACACACATATATATATATATATATATATATACTACCGGCCATAATTATTAGTCCACCCCAGTTTTATAAAAAAATGATTCTAAATGAAAATAGAATGGTTGTTTTATTATTATTACTTTGCAAAATTTTACAAGACAGCCACGAAGCCTTTGCTTCAGCCAATAAGAAGAGACTAGCATGGGGAAGAGTGCACAAAAACTGGACACCAGAACAGTTCATTTGATGCACATTTAGAATTATCCACTTGGCAATAAATACTAAAAATACTATGAAATACATCATCCGGGGTGGCTTTATAACTATGGCCGGTAGTGTATATATATATATATATATATATATATATATATATATATATATATATATATACGTAAAAAAATCACAAGATCGCCAAAACCTACCGCGGTTTCACACAACGGCTCGTCATATATATATATATATATATATATATATAATTATTTAATTATTTACTTTTTGCTCATAATTAAATTAGAATAGTACACAATTGTATTAAAATGAGTTCAATACAATTACATTGTAGAACTTTTTTTCATTTGTAAACGAGTTATTATGCAAGCAAGTGGTTGTGTAATAACTCGTTTCCAAATGAAAAATAGCATGTCCTTGCCGTGAAGATTTGAACTGGTAGGACCAGCGAATTTAGTTTTATCGGAACACTTTCAGTGCAAGTGGTTAGAATCCTGCCATATCCTGCCTGGGAGAGAGAGGTTGGAAGGTGTAGAATATTTCGTCACCCACAAGGACTAAGAGACTCTTTTAGACTCTATCAAGGTGTGAGGTCCGGATAGGTTCCGCCCAGATATGAGAACAGTAATCTATTTGTGGTCTGATCTGGCTGTTGTAAATGTAGAGGATAGGAGGAGGATATATAATATTACTTTTGTGCATTCTTAATTGGCACTGGAGGGTTTGGTTTATTATCATTCAGTTGTATTTCTGTCAGCTAGGTTGCGTCTCTGTCCGAGGACAGATATGCAACTGGAAAAAATTAAAAAAACACAGATGTACCCGGTGCGGGGAACAGATATCTGAGGTTGCACCACTCGGTTGCGGTTGCGAGACGCTGGGCATTTTTTGTTTCAAGCCCGAGGATACACACCTGGGCCCCACATTAAAAAATGACCTTGTGTCACAACTCCACCACTTAAGAGGAGCAGGCTAAATGAACTTACTCTTATATCTCACCTTTTCTCAACCTCTTATTTATTTTTACTCTATTTCTATCACTCTCTCTCTCTCTCTCTCTCTCTCTCTCTCTCTTTTTCTTTCTCTTTCTTTCTTTCTACTTCTCATCTATCTCGCTATATCGCCCATAGCCCAGAGGTAGAATCGCCGACTGACGCCAATTCGGTCTGGTTTCAATCCTGGGTTAAAAAGCAATCGTAGTCGAACAGTACTGATGAGCTGTGATACAGCGAAACAGATCTGTCTGCGGATGACTATATCTCTCTATATCAATATTTTTTCATTCAGTCTCTCTTCTCGGTGCCTTAACTCAATTTCTCTCCTCCTTTTTTGTTTCTTCTCTCTTCTTTCATTTTTTCTTATACTTTCCCTACTTCTTTATTTACCACTCTCTCTCTCTCTCTCTCTCTCTCTCTCTCTCTCTCTCTCTCTCTCTCTCTCTCTGGAATTGGTTCTGCCAATTTGTTAAGCTCACCAACGCTAATAGATTTATTGTTCGTTCTTTAATCGCGTCTGCTTCGACGCTTGTTTCGTTCGCTCAAATCTTTGCAAAGAGGTCAAAGAGCAAATGGTCCTTCTTAAAGACAATAACAGATCGATGACGATTTCGGCTGATAGCCAATCATCCCACTCTCCCAGAACAAATTGAATACAGCTGATGATGCGGCACCAACACGTGAATACACACACATAGGCACACACCAATACAAACACGATTAGAAAAGGAGTAGAAAGAAAAGAAAAATGATTCAGTTAAAAAGGAAGAGAATAAATAGAATGCGTTTTTTGTTAACCAATTCTCAGTCTTGTGATTTATGAAACAAAATATTTATAGGTCGAGTCGATGAATTTCATAAAACAATGCGAGACTTTAAGTCTGGTCTAAAATAAAGTTTTTTTTATCGTTTTCTTTTTAATTTTTTAAGAGCAGGTATACACATAACTCTAAAAGTATTTCTTCGTTACTAAAATGTTTGCTTTTGTCGGAAGAAAACAGTCTAGCCGAAAAAATGACATTTTTTCTCAGACATGGATGAATACCCCACATCCCCTACATCTAACCCAAATTTTGAATTTTCAAAGTCAACCTTCATTCTGATTAGTTAAATTAAACACACCCACATGGGGATTTTCTAAGCGTAGCTTACATGTGGCGCTAGGCCAAAAGGAAAGGACACCCAGTGAGGATCGAATTCAATATTCAGTTGTAATTATTCTAACGAGACACGCACTCTCATACGATCGAAATTTTCTCTCTTCCCCGCTCCAAATTAACTCATTAATAAGCAAGTGTATTGTTTTCTGCATTCAAATGTAAATCACTTTTACTAAAGTTGTTGGACATTGCCTGATGATGAGATAAAAGCTCGAAACATAGAACTTTCCACGTCGCAAAGTAAATTAAATTAATTTTAATTAAAATATAAATTACTTATATTACGCTCTACGATTTATGTAATATTCATCACTTTTTAAAAAGTAAATGGCAGAGAACTTTGGATTCTAAATCTATTGGTTCTTTGCATATATATATATTCATATAGATAGGTGTGAGTTTGTAACCCTGGGTTTCACGCTCTTGCGATCGTCAGACAAAGTGATTTTTTTTTTAAATTGGTTATATGTAGGGTTGTGTATATTCGTGTATTATTGTGGAAGTGGGGGAAATCTGTCGTCACGACAGACGCAGACATATATATATATATATACATTTGTACACCCATCAACGCGCGCAAGGACACACATACATACGTACGGGCGTTCGTGCAAGCCTCAGTGAACGAACGGCCATGCGTATGTATGTGTGTCCTTCCGCGCGTTGATGGGTATGTATATATATATATATATATATATATATGTCTGCGTCTGTCTATAATTACCACACATATATAATATGTAAACAATATAATATATATAACAAATCGCATATATATATATATATATATATATATATATATTGATATATATATATATATATTGATATGTATAATTATATACATACACTTTTCACATGATGACGAATATATATATATATATGTGTGTGTGTGTGTGTGTGTGTGTGTGTGTGTCAATTGATTTGGTGTCAGTTGAAGTCGCTAACCCCTAAGCCATAGGCGTATGGAATCAGAGAAGGGAGATTTTAGCGTGTTATATATATGCGGTATATAGACACGCCAGTCACCGAAAGAATTCAATTCATATATATATATATACGTACCTATGTATATTAATGAGTCTTGTGTCTCAATCCTCATAAATACGTTAGACACTATTTTGAGCGGGTCGACAGTACCATCTAGCGATTCATGTCACACGGACGTTTGTAACCCCGACGAGGCTCCGCCGAAGGTTAGGTTTTCTTCTGTGGAAAAGTAGACATTCAAGTTAAAACGGGTTTGTACTAACTTTTGTTTTAAGTGGGGAGGCAGCTAAATACTGACAGTGACATCTAGTATTTAACGTTGCTCGGACGCTTGTATGACATTGTCGTACTCTCTGCCTTTGGGCGAAGAGTAACCCAGACGAGGCTCCGCCGAAAGGTAGCGTCTCATCTAGTAGTATTAGAAAAATTTTTGCCGAGCTATTTGGTTCGGATTCCCCACATTTAAAAAGCTTTGAGCCACATTTTGTCTCAAGTGGGGAGGCAGTTAAATATTGATATTGCTGTCTAGCACTTCATCACTTCATTCGGCTGGCGAGTAATGTATTTTTATTAATGTTATAAAGATTATTGTTTTATTTTCAAACCTATGTTTTGGTTATTTCATATTCCGTAACTATTTTAGGTTATAACATCTGATTGAGCACTCTGGAAAAATAGTAGACTTTGATAAACAGTAGCTACTCTGGCATGTACGCATCGCTCATTCAGTGAGATGAATTAGATCGCTTTAGCTATTGGGCGCGAATAATGACATGCGCTAAAAAGTCTGCCGACTTCCACCGAACGCCCATAGCCCAGGGGTAGAGTCGCCGACTGAATCCTGGGTAAAAAAGCAATCGGATTCTAACCGTACTGATGAGCTGTGATACGGCGAAACAGATCTGTCTGCGGATGACAATATATATATATATATATATATATATATATATATATATATATATATCGGAATAATTTCTTGATACCATAGAATGAAAATATAGATCTAAATAAACATAATTTTATGTTTATTCTTCTTTTGTTTTTTTCTTTTAATATTTGCACCCAGGCTGCCTTTCGGCCAATGCTTCTTCAGGGACCAGTCGTTGGCATAATTCTAATTATGTTGGACTGCTTAGTAAAGAATTTCAAGAGATAATGCTGGAACACACTTGGAAAGACAATTATTGTAAATATGTAAAATTAAGAAAACAAATAAATTTACGATAAAAATAAATGCTTAAATAAAGAATTAGGTAAATGATTCGCTGGATCTTTATTTACGTATATATATTAATCGTAAATTTATTTATTATCTTAATTAACCGATAGGTTAAAACACCTAAAACATGTCACATGATGCGCACACCAAGAAAACATGCCTGGATACCCAGGCTCTGATATATATATATATATATATATATATATAAGGTAAAAAAAATTTTATTATTATCTCCAACTAGAAATTTCATGTGGACTTGTAATGTTAGTGTTACAGTGGCACGGTTATCAGGCGAAGAATGAGGTAAAAAGATTATCATTATTTCAGGAATGTGACTGACCAACAGGATGTGTGTTGTGGGGCATTGGATATCGGCTCGGAACGAGAAATCGGGGAGCCGAGTTCGAATTCCAGCCGATTTCATTGCATTCACTTGCGCGCAAATACCCTTGGGAAAGGTATTAATCCGTCTATTCCTTCCAGTTATGGGTTAAATAACAGGACAGATTGGGTTCTATAGCTTTGGTCGGCAACCAATCTACCGCAGAAAGCAATGGCAACCTACTGCGGGATAATCTTCTGGCCAGTCAGTCATATCTCTTTCGAGACATGAACGCCCAAGCGTGTATCACGTATGGCACTTGACTGACCAACTCTACATTTCACATGAAACTTCTACTTGCGGCTTACACTTGAATGTAAGTATTGTTTTTCCTTTATACATTATATATTTGCACTGTATTTGTGTATATTTCATATGCTGAGATTGATGACTTTGTAATATCTACGTAAATTTTGTTTATATATATATATATATATATATATATATATATATATATATATATATATAATACAAATAAACTAGAATCTGTAAGTTTACACTAATCAAAATAAACAGAAATATTTGAAAAAATGCCAACAGAACCTAAATCCGCCAAAATCCGACGAGAGATATGACGTTGGATATTGGGGATGAAAAAAAGAAACCAACGGAACAAGAACAAATAGTCAAGCATCCGCAGGAAAGAAAGTAAACCCCAAGACGGAACCTAAACACCAGAAAAAGTGCCTATACGAAAGTACAAAAGTAGGGAAGTAGAGCAAGGACACGAAAAATCTATAAGTGAGGCGCAACCTACCGCGGTTTCACCCTACGGATCGTCAGGGAAAGAGGCTCTTTCCCTGACGATCAGTAGGGTGAAACCGCGTTAGGTTGTGGCTCACTTATAGATTTTTCGTATATTTATATATATATATATATATATATATATATATATATATATATATATATATATATATATATATATATATATATCGCCCGGTTTACACTCCACCCACGTCTATTGAACAGGTGAAGAGGCTCATCCCTTGTTTCCTGTTTAGGATGCGGTTTCCGGTTTTCTCTTTTCCAATCTTGTGTGTGTGTGTGTGTGTGTGTGTGTGTGTGTGTGTGTGTGTGTGTGTGTGTGTGTGTGTGTGTGTAAAATTTCAGGTAGAGTATATCTGTGAAATATGAATAAAGTCTGACGGAAAACTATATCTTAGCCAATGCGTTTCGTCCTTTGAGGAACTTTATCAAGCAAAATAAAAAGATTCTCTTTTGAAACAAGAATTTATATACAAAAATTGCTATTAGTTTTCAATATTTTACAATTTTAGAACGCTCATAAATATTCATCAGCTTAGCCAAAATGTCTAGGCAAGCTATGGAGGACACAAAGTGACACGATTCATCGTCAATATGTAATTTTAAATTATTTTTTATCCCTTTTAAAATAAAAGTTCGGAGTAAAGTTTAGTATAGGAAGTTGTAGCTTTTCTTTTGCGGTGCAAAACACATTGATTTAGAAATTCTTTAAAAAATTCAAATGATTGTTGGATTTTAATGAAACCTTCAGAAATTATTCACAATAAATTATCGGTCTTTTCAAGTTTCTCTTTTTTGTTTTGTCTCCGCAGATAGAAATAGTGTTTATTGAATTTTTTTTTATAAATCGTGAGGTACTCAAACATAGAAGCAATTCACATCGCTATTATTTTCCAATGTCTGACAACGCTCATATAAAATGTCGAAGATCTCTGTAATGTCTCATGTCGTGTGACCTAAATTCTTTTTAGTCCTAGTTTCAATTTGGTCATCATCAACAACTGCCGACATGATGGAACGCTCTGTGTCTTCCAGGTGAAAACAATCACTTTTGAATCTAGTGAATCATTTACGATAGACACTCTCAGCAAGGAAACGGCCGATATTACAGAGCCTGGTTAAACAGCATTTTTCCTTTTCAGAAAAAAAAGCATATCAAATGACGAAAATGCATCACTTTATACTACATTTTACTAAAAAAATTTACAATAAGTTTACAAATTGCATAGAAAGATACGATGAATTTTCACTATATATATATATATATATATATATATATATATATATATATATATAGAGAGAGAGAGAGAGAGAGAGAGAGAAAGGGAGATATATAATTAATATAAAAATAGTCACTTAACTGATCGGCGTCGCCCCCTGCATCCCGACTCCGGCGTTTGCCAAAGTATGACTCAAGTACTTGATAGAGATGCTCGACAGCCTCAAAATTTACAGAAAAGACGTAAGGATTATCAAGAATCTATATTGGCAGCAAACCGCTTGTGTACGGATAGGAAGTGAACTCAGCAGGTATGCAAAAATAAAAAGGGGCGTAAGACAAGGATGGGTTTTCTCACCGAATCTTTTTAACCTGAAGCAATTATGAGAGAAATAAAAGCTTTGCCGGGATTCGTCATTGGCGGTCATAATTTCAACAGTATCAAATACGCGGATGACATGATGCTGATTGCAGACACGGAAAGGAAAATTCAGGACCTTCTACAGAAGTTAACAAAATAAAGTGAAAAGAAAGGACTGATCATAAACCTCAATAAAACTGAATGTATGGTCATCAGCAAAAAGAGAAGATTAATATGCTAACTGCAAGTTGAAGAATCTAAAATAAAACAAGTAAAAAATTCAAATACCTAGGAAGTGTTTTGACAGAGGATGGAAAGTGCGACATGGAGATCCAAAGACACATTGGCATGGCCAAAGACGCATTTCAGAAGCTAGCCAGAGTACTAAAAGACAGAAAAATCTCATTAGAAACAAAGAAAAGAATGCTGGATTGCTATGTGATATCTGTCCTTCTGTATGGAAGAGAATGCTGGACGATCTCATCAAAGATGAAGGAGAGGCTTCAGGCAGCAGAAATATGGTTTTACAGAAGGATGCTGGGGATACCATGGACAGAGCACATGTGCAACGATGAGGTGTTGGAAAGGATGCAAACGAGAAGAAAAAACTGATACTAAATATCAGGAAGAGAAAAATGAGGTTCCTGGGACACGTAATGAGGAAGAAGGACCTGGTGAACTTGGTCACAGGAGAGACAGGAGAAAGCAGCGCGAGGCGTACTTGTTAGTTCTGAGCAAATGTTTGGCAGAGTGAGGCTTAGAAGAGATACCAAGAGAATAAATATTGAGAGCGACAGGAGACAGAGTCATGATCGTCTACGTCTTGAAGGGATGCGGCACATGAAGAAGAAGAAGAAGAAGAAGAAGAAGAATAGCATGTTCGTTTTTCGTCACTTTTTAACAGATTAGTCCCTTCTTCTATTTCTCTATATTCTCTCTCTCTCTCCCTCTCTCTCTCTCTCTCTCTCTCTTTCTCTCTCTTTTCTTTTTCTTTCTTCTACTCTCTTCTTTTATCTCTGAGGTTTATTATATGCTGCCCTCTTGGTGACTTTACGTGCGTTGTGTTGCAGTGAATATCAGCTCAGAACGAGAAATCGGAGATCCGAGTTCGAATTCCAGTTGAATTCCTTGAAATCACTTACGCACAAATACCCTTGGGAAAGGTATTAATCCGTCTCTTTCCTCCAGTTATGGGTTAAATAACAGAAGAGATTGGGTCCTATAGCCTTAACTGGCAACCAGTCTACCGCAGAATGTAATGGCAATCTACTACGGGATGATCTGGTGTCCTGAATACATGAATTTACTCGTGTGACCAGATTGGTATCTAGGTCCCACTCTTTTACCGTGAAAATAGTCAAATGTAACCACCTCTTTTACTCTAACAGTTTCTTTTCTACAACTTACCCTTTGTGGAAGCATCGTTTCTTTCTTCCTTGATCGCTACAATCCTTTCGTTCGCTTGCTTCCCTGATAGCTATAATCTCCAGAAATTTAAAAGCACCGTCAATTGGCATCTTTGTTTCTCCTTAAATCTCGTTCATCTTTTACACTCGTCTCAATATCCTTCGTACTCAGTTTTATCGAAGACTGTGTCTTCTTTGGCAATAGTTTCTTTTCTCTTACTTCCCGTCTGTGGATCTTCCTTCTGTATACTTGCTTCCTTGATAGCTACAATTTCCAAAAAGTTTAAATGCAACGTCAATTGCCACCTTCTACCTCCCAAAATCCCATACACCTCCTTAAATCTCATTCACATTTTATCCTTTATTTGGCATCACCTGTACTTTGTTTTTTTTCTTTTCAGGTGGGACACTGTTAGCACCAAATAAATATAAACTTCGATATGATTCGAGTGGGTCAATATTTGCATTGGAAAATATATCACCTTCAAGGGGAGGAAACCGCAAGAAACTGCTATGACCATTACCCAGACAAGCTTAGAGAGATAGGACCTGTAATAATTTTATGAAACTTTATAATAAACACTGCGGATGTGCGTTGTGGTGCAGTGAATATCGACTCGGAACGACAAATCGGAGTGCCGAGTTCAAATTCTTATTGAATTCCTTGCATTCACTTACGCACAAATGCCCTTGGAAAAGTTATTAATTCTTCTCTTCCCTCCATTTATGGATTAAATAATAGAACTGATTGGGTTTTATAGCCTTGGCTGGCAAGCAGTCTACCGCAGAATGTAATGGCAATCTACTGCGGGATGATCTTCTGCCCAGTCAGTCATGTCTCTTTCGAGACGTGATCGTCCAAGAGTGTATCACATATGACACTTAACTGACTGACTGACTTTTTCCTCTTTTCTTTCTTCTACTCGCTTTTGTTATCTCTGGGGTTTATTATACGCTGCCCTCTTGGTGACTGTATGGGTGTGGGGTAAGTTTCCAGTGAATGGAATGCCTTTGGTTTCTTCGGGGAAGTAGCAGTTGAGTATTTATACAGGTGTGTGCATGTGCGCGAACCCACGCATTTGCGCAGATACGCCTGACTGTGCGTTTACTTCTGTATGAGTGTGCATATGCGCGCACATGCATGCACACTCACATACATGCATAATTATGATCGTTAATTACGTACGTGTTTTTATGCAAATTAGTGCATTTTGGTGACAAGATTGCTAATTGATTTTTTGCGCATTACTTTATGTATTATTTCAGTTTTTCTTCCTCATTATTATTATTATTATTATTATTATTATTATTATCCATGTACGTATGTGTGTATGTTTGTTTTGTGTTGTAACGATTATAAGTATGAATAATATAAGTCTATATGTACACATGTGTGCATATATATGTACGTGTTAGTTTTTGATATTTAAAGTAACTGGTGATTGGATGTTTGTGCACGTGTATGATGTAAATATACACAAACATCCTACCAGCAGTCAAATGTTTGTGTATATGTATATGTTTGTGTATATATGTATGCTTGTTTGTGTATATGCATATATGTATGCATGTGCGCGCATACATCTGAAAGTGTGTTTGCGTCTGAATGTATATTTATTTACGTGCGCGGACACATACATACACATTTACACATATGCACATAATTATGGACGTTCATTATTGATGTGTTTGTTTGTTTGATTGTTTGCTTTTTTGTTGTTTTGTTTTGTTTTTGCAATTTTATGCATTCGGTGGAACGCTAAGTACGTGTTTGTTTTTACGGGTTCATCATTTCATTTTTTCTTTATTTCTATTATTATCATTATTATTATATGATATTTGTTGTTGTGTTATTGATATTATGTAGGTTATTCTTTCCTATTTGATTTTTCTATTTGGTTTCGTTGAAGACAACTTGTTAGATGTCAATAAGTTGTGTTATGTTTTATCTTATATTAGTATTTAGGTGGCAAAGTAAGTATACATATGAATATCTACATTTGCCCATTATCTCATTTTGTTGTTTATTAGTTTATTTTTATTTTAAAAAAAGTCATTATGGTTAGTTTTCCCCTCTAAACATAGTTTGCAATCAGAGTTAAAAAAGAAAAAAAAAAGAGATTTCCCGGTGTGAAGTTTTCAATTTCTGCAGAGTTTATTATTTGAAAAACTCTGTTTTCAGCTTAAATTGTAACTCTGGCCAAATCGGAGTTTCAGCCCAAATCGGTCTTTTAACCGGAAATGAACTTATAGCTCGAATTGAAGGTAAAATGAAGTTTTGTAGCTATCATTTCTGTTTTCTAAGCTGAACTAGATGTCGCCTTAGATTTAAGCACGATGCCTAACTAGCCCTCCACAGGAAATAGTTTAAAAATCCGTATGAAGTTCGGATTTTAAGTTAGTATTTGATAAGTTTGAATCTTACAAGTGATGTGATCGTTAGAAAATTTACAATAGCAACGAAATGATATATTATATATAAAGTGATATCACCACCAAAATTAAATTAAATCATAAAAAAGGTACTCCAACACAACAGCAACAGCAGAAACTGCAAACTATGTTTAGCATAAATTACCTTTAAAATCCAAAGTAAAATATTAAACCAGAAAAATGATATAATTGGGACATTTAGTCATACGAACAAATATCTACTTTGCCACCTAAACACCAACAAAAACAAATAAAAAAGCAATAAAAAAAACTGCTTGCCTAAAATGCCTTTTTAGCGGTAAACCACTGAAAAACAGCAATCTTGTCATTAAGCATCATAACAAGTTAACACTATATATATATATATGTATATGCATACTTGGTTAAGTCGTCAGATTTTATATATATTCTAAGAAAGTGAAAGAACAGGTAGATTAAAACCCACTGTTTAAGCAAGGAAGAGAGAAAAGAGACGGAAGGAAAAGAAAGAAAGATAGAAAGTAAGGAAAGAGAAGGATAGAAACAAAAAGACAGAAACTATGACGTCTACATTCATAAAATAGAAGAAAAAGAAGAAAGTAAACAAAAAGAAACGAAAATCTTTAAATGTAACGTCAGTTTATAATGCAAACGAGTATATTTATGCTCTCAAACCCTGATTGAGCATTCTTGAAGAATGGTAGACTTTGAAAAACAGTAGCTACTCTGCCATCTACGCATCGTTCATGCAGCAGTGAATTAGAACACTCTCAGCTATTGGGCGTGTATAATGATAATATACACGTTAAAATATCTGCCTCCTTCTACCGATCGCACATAGCTCAGAGGTAGAATCGCCAACTGACGCCAATTCGGTCGGGTTTCAATCCGGGGTAAAAAGCAATCGGCTGTCTAATCATACTGATGAGCTATGATACAGCGAAACAGATCTGTCTGCGGATGACTATATTTATATATTTTAACTGTTATAAATATATATTATCTGTTATATATATATATATATATATATATATATACACATATATTAGCTGTGATATATACATATTAGCTGCTATATATATATATACATATATACATATTTTATTTTATATATATATATATATTAGCTGTTATATATATATATATTATTTGTTATATATGTATATTATCTGTTACGTATATATATACATATGCATATATTATCTGTTATATATATTTATATATATATATATATATATAGTCATCCGCAGACAGATCTGTTTCGCTGTAGCACAGCTCATCAGTACGGTTAGACTCAGATTGCTTTTAACCCAGGATTGAAACCAGACCGAAATAGCGTCAGTCGGCGATTCTACATCTGGGCTATGGGCGCTCGGTAAAAGAATATATATATATATATATATATATATATATATATATATATATATCTGTTATATATATATATATATTATCTGTTATATATATATATATATTCATATATATATACATATATATACATATATATATATTTATACACATATATATATACATATGTATATTATCTGTTATATATATATATATATATATATATATATATATATTTTCCGATGAGTCTAGACGATTGTAATAAGTAATACCCAAATGGTTAAATGTAAGCGTGAACAAATTGCAAGATATGGAAATGATTGGGAAAGAAACGAAGTTGTACATCAAAAAGAAAAAGCGTAAAACGGATAAAAAAAAATCGAAATCCAATCAATAGACAAAAGTAAAATATCAATTTTGGAAGAAAAATGTCCGTCGAACTAAATATAGAAAGAGAACAAAAGGAAAGTGATCAGTCGACGCGTTCAAATCGCATTCGGTCGAAATCAACGCATCGGATGAAGTCATAAGACAAAGGAGAGTTCTTCAGTTTCCCGCCAGTTGGTACGTTAGCCTGTCATGCTTTTCGCACAGGTATCAAACGCCTCTCACCAAATGTATTGTTGTACAGACGATCGTGGTATTGGGAGGCATTTTGAATTAAATGAAATTGCACACCCGGTTGTTTTCTTTTCTCCGGAGTTGCTCAGCGACAAGAAAACAAATCTGGGAACTGTAAAGATTTTCACGAAGGACAAATGTCTGTCTTTTGAAAAAGTATCCTTATCAAATACATGATAGCTCAATGTTGTAGACCAATTAAAATATAAAGCTATTGATTTTAAGCTTAAAATTGCCTAAAATTGTAAACATAAATTCAAATGAAACAGAAACGAATCGCCAGAAAATATGAACAGGTATACGCGTGTGACGATGATGTATGTAAGAGTTTGAGCTGGAGTCATACACACATATGGCTAGACATGCCCGCCCGCACAAACATACATGTACACACATAGATAGATAGATAGATAGATAGATAGATAGATAGATAGATATGAACAGACTGAGATAGATAGATAGATAGATAGATAGATAGATAGATAGATAGATAGATAGATAGATATGATAGACAAACCATGATATATACATAGACATATATGGACAGACCAGGAGATAGATAGATAGATAGATAGATAGATAGATAGATAGATAGATAGATAGATAGATATGAACAAACCATGATATATACATAGACATATATGGACAGACCAGGAGATAGATAGATAGATAGATAGATAGATAGATAGATAGATAGATAGATAGATAGATAGATAGATAGATAGATATGATATGAACAAACCATGATATATACATAGACATATATGGACAGACCAGGAGATAGATAGATAGAGATAGATAGATAGATAGATAGATAGATAGATAGATAGATAGATAGATAGATATGAACAAACCATGATATATACATAGACATATATGGACAGACCAGGAGATAGATAGATAGATAGATAGATAGATAGATAGATAGATAGATAGATAGATAGATAGATAGATAGATAGAGTTGATTTTGCAAAGATATGGCTTGTTTACGCATAACTGGAAAAAATAACATTTAAACAAGAAAAAGCACTATTTTAAATTACGTCACCAAAAAAAGTAACAAAACTGAAAATTATGACTTGACCGCTACACTCTCTGCTCTATCTTCCGATGAATTTGGATGAGTGGGTAGTGAGGGATTGTGCTTTTTTAGTATTTGAACAATGCTTGGGAAGGTCTGTCCTCTTCTTTTTTAGAAACTATAAGAAAGAATACCAAGAATTTGTAAAGGAGTAATTAAGACAGCTGGTGGTTTTATTGACAAAAACAAATAATAATATTGTTGTATGATAATTTCTTGATAGTCAAATGCTAATTTTTGTTCAAATAGAAGCAAGTACGCTGTTAATACTGAAATATTATTTTTTATTTAACAAATACAAAAAGTAGTTCATTTTAAGATGATTTTTAAAGTAATGCCGGGTAGTACAAAACTTTTTGCCGCTATTATATATATATATATATATATATATATATTGTATTCCTGGATTACAATGAGCAGAAAATGTATTAAAACTATGTTGAAAATCTAGTTTCAATCTACCACCTATTTTTCTTTTTTACATAACGCGAATATATATAAGTTTGTACGAGTGTGTGTGTGTATCTGTATATAAAAACGTAGGTTTATATATATATATATATATATATATATATATATATATATATATACACTACCCTACCAGCCATAATTATTAGGCTACCCCAGTGTTTTAAAAAAAATGATGTATTTTATACTATTTTTAGTATTTATTGCCAAGTGAATAATTGTAAATGAAAATAGAATGATTCTTTTGTTAATATTGCACAATAACATGTGCATCAAATGAATTTATAAATATTTAATAATTACCTATATTGCAGTTTCATTAATGAAAGAATGAAGAAAATTTAGGGTCATTCGGACGAGTTCACCTTTGTTTCCTTGTCTTGTAAAATTTTGGAAGTAATAGCCAAAGAACCATTCTATTTTCATTTGGCAATAAATACAAAAATTAGTATCAAATACATAATTTCTTTTAAAAAAAAATGGGGTGGCCGGTAATATATATATATATACTTAAGGAGGAAATAGTACTTCACGGTCTGTTATGTGCGGGATTCTTGGCATGCGCTGGTGGTGTTGCACACCTTAAAAAAACCTTTATGGTGTACTTACCACCGTACCGCTGTTTACACACATTTGCATTGAGCACTTTTTTCTGTACTTAGAAAATTATTCCCACCATTTTTTTTTCTAATTGGCTTTCTTTCACTTGTTAGACTTTTAGGGTTACCCCCCCTACATCCACCACCTGGGTGAGTTCTAGTTGGTGTTAGCAGCGACAAATCTTTATATATATTAAGTTCGCCTAGGTAGATAAGTATCCTTTAATTTCGTATTAACATTTATCGACTCCCTGATGAAACTATAGTAGAAGTCGGTTATGTTGCCAGGATTATTATTAACACACACACACACACACACACATATATATATATATATATATTTATTTATATATATATATTTATATATATTTATATTTATATATATATATTTATATATTTATTTATATATTTATTTATTTATATATATATATATTTATATTTATTTATATATATATATATATATATATATATATATATATATATATATATATATATAAATTAAATTAAATTCAAAGATGTTGAATGCACATTTCGTCATGGAATCTCCGAAGGGGATAACACATCACCTCAGCAACAAATGCTATCCCGAAACTGGAGATGCATTTGTTGCTGAGGTGATGTGTTATCCCCTTCGGGGATTCCATGTCGAAATGTGAATTCAACATCTTTGAAAAAATTTAATTTAATTTATATTTGCTCTGTAATTTTTATTACATGGAGCTCTCCTCCTGTATCATTTTTAATATTAAAATTTAATATTTAATATTAATTAGGATCGGGTTTTGGAATTTACCTTCCTGCTTTTTCCGCTTGGATTAAAGTATTTTAATAAGAATGAATATATATATATATATATATATATATATAGTTAGGTTTCAGGTATGCTACAATAATTATGGTTTAAAGTGCTCAATATCAAGGATAGAGCGTAAGTATATATAAAAGTGGACATTGAAGTCAACACCCAGAGACTAAACGCAATCATCATGTTAGTCGCCTCATAGTGTTGACTTCAATGTCCACTTTATAATAACAAAGATCGTAAACAACTAACATTGAGAGGGGAGGCTTGGTACTTCAGCCTTGGTTGACAAGCAGCCTAGGAAAATAAAAATCGTATGTAGCCTTATTGAATTGCATACTATGCATTCAACAAAGAATCGATTTCATTAATCTCTCTCTCTCTCTCTCTCTCTCTCTCTCTCTAAATAAATAAATAAATAAATATATGTCAGATTAAATGAATTGCAAACGTAATGTTTGCTTATTTTTAATAAATCCGTTCATACATTCGCGTATTAGAATACAAAGATGTCAGAAATGAGCTGTAACGTTGACAGATGTTATTTTCATTCATTTCTTAAGGTACTCAATATATATAATATTGTGTGAGTGTGTGCATATTTTGTTTTGTTAATATATATATATACGCTACCGGCCATAATTATTAGGCCACCCCAGTTTCTTTTTTTTAAGAATTGATGTATTTCATACTATTATTAGTATTTATTGCCAAATGAAAATAGAATGGTTCTTTTGTTATTATTACTTGACAAAATTTTACAAGGCAATGAAGCAAATATGAATACGTCCGAATCACCTTATATTTTCTTCATTCTTTCATTGATGAAACTGCAATATAGGTAATTATTAAATATTTATAACTTTATTTGATGCACATATTATTGTGCAATATTAACAAAAGACCCATTCTATTTTGATTTACAATTATTCACTTGGCAATAAATACTAAAAAAGTATGACATACATCAATTTTAATATACTGCGGTGGCTTAATAATTATGCCCGGTGGTATATATATATATATATATATATATATATATATATATATATATATATATATATATATGGTGTTAAATTGTGATAATGTTTAAGATTGTTGTTTTTAAAGTGGTTTTATTAATAAAATGCATTTTGGCAAGCAGTTTTTTTATCGTAAAGTGCCCGATATGGGGTGGGTGTAGATAAAGCACTGATAAGTACAAAGAGTTTTTCTCTTGAACTGAGCAGATTCATGCAGACTTCGAACTTTCGTAAGAACACCATTATGACGTTATGATGTTTCAGTTAAAGTGACAAACTCTTTGTGCTTATATATATATATATATATATATATATATATATCGCCCGGTTCACACTCCATCCACGTCTATTGTACAGGTGGTTTCCGGCTTTCTCTTTTCCAATCTTTTCAATTTTCAATTTTTTTTTCATTTTTTTTTTCAACTGGAGTAGATAGACTAAACTATCGCCCGGTTCACACTCCACCCACGTCTATTGTACAGGTGTAGAGGCTCATCCCTTGTTCCCTGTTTAGGATGTGGTTTCCGGCTTTCTCTTTTCCAATCTTTTCACTCTTACGTAGCCCCCTGCACATCAGTGGCGTTACCGCCTTGATCGGTGTGATATGATTAAAAAAAATATATATATATAAACAAAACATACACATACTAACACATTACTATAAACACATTCATGGCAATGGCAATACATTAAAAATACACTGAAATTATATCCACAGAAATAGATAGCAGGTTCAATTTTATGAAAAAAATATTCCTATTACAAATACATGAAAATCTACTTTCGTCAATTACGCATGCGTGAAAGAAAAACAATTTTATCCAGTCTTGCATGTTAGCGTGATGTCCTTAGTTAAAACGGCAAATTGAAGGGAGAAATTAAACAAAAATTCAGTAAACAAATAAATATTATATACCAATGTGTGTACATTATAAAATTCAAATCATTTCTTGAACTGATGCGTCAAATTTTGCCAATTTTATGGAAGAAATTCGCAATAAACTTTACATAAAGAAACCTGCGTTTTTTGCTTGTTTTTTATTTTAGATTCTGTTTCTTTTTATTCTTTTCAAAAGAAATAATTTTAATTTTCTTTTCTTTTTTTTTTTTTGATCTGAAATTCAAAAATATTATTTTATACCTAAATTTATTCTGATGGCTTATACAGCGTTATTTTAAGGAACCTACCCACTATTATTGCTTTTCTTTTACATGTCAAACCTCTCAATCGACATTTACAGCCCTTTTGACGGCTAATATTATTTCTTTTTATTTTATTTATATTTTTCGTATATTTATATTATTTATGTACAGATGTTATTATAGGTTGAAGAAACATCACATTTAAGAGAAAAGACATATCCAGTAAAAATCTAATTTCCCATTCCATTTAGAATTCATAATTTAAAAAATACCAATCTGACATTAGAAAATAAGTTGCTATTTAAAGAAACTCGTCAATAGAAGAAAAATGTATTCTTCGAAATTTTTATGGCTATTTTTCAATTTTTTTACTATTTTTATTCTTGCAAATATTAATTACTTTCTGCTAGAGTTACGAGGCTCGATTGAAAACTGCATGATACATTGTGCTGACGATGTCTTTCCTTCTACGTTAGATTTCTCTTCAGGACGTGTGCAATTATGGCTCTCCACAACTTGCTATATCATATGGTTCTTAGCGGTGTTTCTTCCCTTACTAAGCCTCCCACCCCATCTATTGACAAAATCTTGTTAAGTGGCTAGGTAATTTCCCAACCTTTTTATTGTCTTCCATAAATGTTAAGTTTTCATTCCACATTATTTGTCTAAAACAATTCAGCACGTTTAGTTCTGATTTTAAATCCATATCCGTATGGGCTCCCAACGCAATTTAAATTCGAGCCTGTGTCATATTGCGCTCGTATACAAGGGTTGGCTGAAACGTTCTTAGTGTTACTATAAAGAATACAGCTAGAGCTATGAAATCGTGCATACATTAATTTCAACTCTTCTTATTAATAATTGTGGTTATTAATAAGAAGCGTTGAAATAAATACATGCAATATTATAACCAGTTTATGAAGTCTTCTGCCCACCCATCGCAGGCCTGCGGATAAATACCTAGATAACGCATATTTACACGCATATACAAAATATATATCTTGTGTCTTGCGTGCTTGTATATGTATTTGTGTGTGTGCTCGTGTGCTCGTGTGTGTGTGTGTAAGAGATGTCCATTTTTATATTTAAATAAATTCTATCCCAAAAATAGAACACATTAACATATGAATATCGCATACCGTAAAACTTTATTTCATTATATATAAACTCACTCTAAACTCAAATAAAACGCTTACATACGATCCATTTCCAAAGATAAAGGCAAAATGGTCGGTCCCTTATACCGCTCCAGTAATGCTATTTTATACAAAAGACATAATAGGACGAAAATGGAGGACTATAGTCGTATTTGGACGAGAGCTTCCCAGTTTACATTTATCAATCTAGATAGAGCTCAAAAGCGTCTTCGAGTCCCATTTTTGGCGACGAATTATTTTGCACCCTCCAACCTCTCCTGCACAGGCAAAATTCTAGCCGGTTTATCGCAAGTGACATGGAAAGTGCTCAGAAGAAATACATTCTTTGGTCCCGCCAACGATTACCTTCACAGATAACCACCAAGAATAACCTTCACGGATAACCGCCAAGAATAACCTTCACGGATAACCATCGAGGATAACCTTCATGGATAACCACCAAAGATAACTTTCACAGATAACCATGAAGAATAACCTTCAGGAATAACTACCAAGGATAACTTTCACGGATAACCACCAAGGATAGCGTTCACGGAAAACCACCAATGATAACCTTCAGGGATAACCACCAAGGATAACTTTCGAAGATAACCACCAGCGAAAACATTCACGGACAACCACCAAGGATAACATTCACGGATAACCACCAAGGATACCCTTCCCTGATACCCACCAATGATAACCTTCATGGATAACCACCAACGATAACATTCACGGATAACAACCAGAGATAACCTTCAGGAATAACCACCTAGGATAACCTTCACACATAACCACCAAGGATGAAATTCACGGATAACAGCCAAGTATAACCTTTACGGATAGCCATCAATGATGACCTTCACGGATAACCACCAACGATAACATTCACGGATAACCACCAAGGATAACATTCAGGTATAGCCACCAATGACATCCTTTACGTATAACCACCAACGATAACCTTCACGGATAACCACCAACGATAATCTTCACGGATAACCACCAACGAAAATTTTCAAGGATAACCACCAAGGACAACGTTCACGGATAACCACCAAGGACAACATGCACGGATAACCGCCATGGATAAATTTCACGGATAACCACCAAGGATAACCTGCACTGATAACTGCCAAGGAAAACCTATACGGATAACTACCAACGATAACCTTCACGGATAACCAGCAAGGGAAGAATATCCTTCACGGATAACCAGCAAGGGTAACTTTCAAGGATAACAACCGAGGATGACATTTACGGATAACCACCAAGGATAAACTTCAGAGTAACCACCAAGGATAACCTTTACGGATAACCGCCAAGGATAACCTTCAGAGATATACCACTGGGGTAACTTTCACGTATAACTACTAATGATAACCTTCACGGATAACCACCAGGGTTAACCTTCACGGATAACGACCAAGGATAACATTCATCAATAACCACCAAAGTTAACCTTCACGGATAACCACCAACGATAACCTTCACGGATAACCACCAAGGATAATCTTCACAGATAACCACCAAGGATAACCGTCAGGAATAACCACCAAGGAAAAACTTCACGGATAACCACCAAAGATAATGTTCATGGATAACCAGCAACAATAACCTTCACGGATAACCGCTAAGGATTACATTCATGAATAACTAAAAACGATAATCTTCTCGAACAACCGCCAAGGATAACCTTCATGGATAACCACCATGGATAACCTTCACGGATAACCACCAAGGATAACCTTCCCTGATACGCACCAATGATAACCTTCACGGATATCCATCAACAATAAAAAACAAGGATAAACTTCACGGAGAACCGCCAACGCATTAACGCATAAAGGACCAAGGATAACATGCCCACATTACTCCCAACGATAACCGTCACGGATAACCGCCAAGGATAACCTTCACGGATAACTGCCAAAGATAACCTTCACGGATAACCACCAACGATAACATTCACATATAACCACCAATGATAACATTCACATATAACCACCAAGGCTAACATTCAAGAATAACTACCAAGGATAACCTTCACGGATACCCGCCAATGATAACCTTCAGGGATACCCACCAAGGCTAACCTTCATGGAAAACTTTCACGGATAACCACCAAGGATAACCTTCGCAGATAACCATCAAGGATAATCTTCAGGAATAACCACCGAAGATAACCTTCCCTGAAAGCCACCAATGGTAACCGTCACGGATAACCTCCAAGGATAACCTTCACGGAGAACCACCAATGATAACATTCACATTTAACCACCAAGGATAACCTTTAGGAAAACTGCCAATAATAACCTTCACGGATACCCGCCAATAATAACCTTCAGGATAACCTTCAATGATAACCACTAAGGATAACTTTCAGGGATAACCACCTAGGGTAACATTCACGTATAACTGCCAAGGATAACCGCGAATGATAACCTTCATGGATAACGGCTAAGGATTACCTACAGGGATAACTAACAACGATAACCTTCACGGACAACCACCAAGGACAACCTTCACGGATAACCGCCAAGGTTGACCTTCACGGATAACCGCCAAGGATAACCTTCACGGATAACCACCAGTGATAACATTCACATATAACCACCAAGGATAATCTTCATGTATAACAACCAAAGATAACCTTCACAGATAACCACTAAGAATAACATTCACGGATAACCACAAGGTAAACCTTCACTTATAACCACCACCGATAACATTCACGGATAACCAACAAGGATAACCTTCATGGATAACAACCAAAGATATCCTTCATGGATTACCACCAAGGATAACCTTCCCTGATACCCACCAATGATAACCTTCACGGATAACCATCAACAATAACAACAGAGGATAAACTTCATGGATAACCACCAAGCATAACATTAACGCATAAAAACCAAGGATATCATTCCCGCATAACTCCCAACGATAACCTTCACGGGTAAACACAGAGGATAACATTCAGTGATAACTACCAGCGATAAACTTCACGGATATCCACCAACAATAACCTTCACGGATAACCGCCATGGATAACCTTCACGGATAACCACCAAGGATAACCTTCATGGATAACCACCAAGAATAACCATCACGTATAACCACCACCGATAACATTCACGGATAACCAACAAGGATAACCTTCATGGATAACCACCAAAGATAACCTTCACGGATAATGGCCAAGGATAACCTTCACGGATAACCACCAAGGATAACCATCACGGATAACCACCAAGGATAACATTCACAGATAATCACTAAGGATAACGTTCACGGATAACCACCAAGGATAACCATCACGTATAACCACCACCGATAACATTCACGGATAACCAACAAGGATAACCTTCATGGATAACCACCAAAGATAACCTTCACGGATAACGGCCAAGGATAACCTTCACGGATAACCACCAAGGATAACCATCACGGATAACCACCACCGATAACATTCCCGGATAACCGACAAGGATAACCTTCACGGATAACCACCAAGGATAACCTTCACAGATAACCGCCAAGGATAACCTTCACGGATAACCACCAAGGATATTCTTCAGGGATAACCACCAAGGATTTCCTTCACGGATAACCACCAAGGACAACGTTCACGGATAACCACCAACGATAACCTTCACCGGATAACCACCAACGGATAACCTTTAGGAATAACCACCAACGATAACCTTCAGGAATAACCACCAACGATAACCTTCAGGGATAACCACCAACGATAACCTTCAGGAATAACCACCAACGATAACCTTCACGGATAACCACCAAGGATTTCCTTCACGAATAACCACCAAGGACAACGTTCACGGATAACCACCAACGATAACCTTCAGGAATAACCACCAACGATAACCTTCACGGATAACCACCAACGATAACCTTCAGGAATAACCACCAACGATAACCTTCAGGGATAACCACCAACGATAACCTTCAGGAATAACCACCAACGATAACCTTCAGGGATAACCACCAACGATAACCTTCAGGAATAACCACCAACGATAACCTTCACGGATAACCACCAAGGACAACGTTCACGGATAACCACCAACGATAACCTTCAGGAATAACCACCAACGATAACCTTCACGGATAACCACCAACGATAACCTTTAGGAATAACCACCAACGATAACCTTCAGGAATAACCACCAACGATAACCTTCAGGGATAACCACCAACGATAACCTTCAGGAATAACCACCAACGATAACCTTCACGGATAACCACCAAGGATTTCCCTTCACGAATAACCACCAAGGACAACGTTCACGGATAACCACCAACGATAACCTTCAGGAATAACCACCAACGATAACCTTCACGGATAACCACCAACGATAACCTTCAGGAATAACCACCAACGATAACCTTCAGGGATAACCACCAACGATAACCTTCAGGAATAACCACCAACGAAAACCTTCAGGGATAACCACCAACGATAACCTTCAGGAATAACCACCAACGATAACCTTCACGGATAACCACCAAGGACAACGTTCACGGATAACCACCAACGATAACCTTCAGGGATAACCACCAACGATAACCTTCACGGTTAGTAACCGCCATGTCACTTATATTGTAGCAAATTACCCACATTACCTCCGTGAAGTCAGATTCATTCGTCGAACAGATTGTTCCAATGAATCGCTGCTCCGTGGAACTGTTGTGGAGTAAATAAGACGCCCCCGGTAAAAAATATGAACTAGTCAAGAATTCTTAATTAAAGAACTCAATGCAAGTTCAGCAACAGAGTTTCAAGAGAGTTTTGATAGAGTGTTTGTTTGAATAGTCTTGACATAATATTATAACCGTTAGTAGCGAGTTATAACAGTGGCGAACGAAGAATCAAAACATACGAAGTAGAAAAAATGCATTTTATACTGTGGCGCACGTAATAACAGTGACAACGAAAAATTAGAATCATTTTTCTATGCGTAAAATATAGTTAAACTACAGTAACAACAACACAAGTTAATTGAAATAATTCAAAAGAAAACGGAAATTGTTTTCGCTCCCGATGCAGTGGAATATGGCGCAGCTGAATTCACATACAATTCAGATGAGGGAAATACCTTTTCAAATTTACAGAGAAGAATGAAGCGACTCCGAAGACGAAGAGAAATAAGATTTTGTTGAAAAAGTTAACTTCAGCAAAACATGAAAATACTGTAATCTTCTACTACCGGAAATCCAGAAAAAATGCTTAGAAGAAATTCTGACTAAAGCATTTAGCAAGAGGAGATTTTGTCACATATTCTGGAATATATAATTGTGTGAAAGATTCAAATTAAACGAGATGATTCTGGATATGTTTAAAGGATTCATTTTTGTTCAAGGGTTAGTTAAAGACACATTAATACGTGCTAGAATCGTAACAAAAATGGAACAGAATCAAAAACTAACAATACAAAACATACCGGACGAATGTCAGAGAATCTTAAATATATATACAAACCAAAGACAAATGTGGAAAAGGAAAAATCATTCAATGTATCAGAGACGAATGGTCCTTTAAGAATTTAAAGTTCTACAAGTGTGGAATTGTAAGACATAAAGGTCGCACTGTGTTCCAAAGTCAAAGCAAAATTTAAAATGAAAAAAGGATCGACACCAGTATTTAAAACGAAACATAGTGTACCATTCGCAGCATTGGATGTAGTCAATGAAGAATGAGACAGGCTTGAAAACGTGGGCACAATTAAAAAAAATACCATTCAAAATGGACAGCACTATCAGTCTATGTAAAGAAAAAATAAAATAAGATTGGTGCATGTGCTGATTTTTTGACTGGGTTAAACAATGTTTTATAATCACTTAACTATGCCATTACGCTATCCAGAGGGAATTTTACGAAATTAAATGGCGGAAATTTTTTTGAAGCTGGATCTTTTTCCAAATAAAAGTTAAAAAATAATTTTCAGGGTTAATAACGACAGATACGCAATAGGGATTGTATACGTTCAACCGAATTTCTTTTAGAATAAAAGTGGCTTCAACCATATTCCAACAAGTTATAAGCAGTTGCTTATCTTGGTGATATATTGATTAAAAGTGTATCTTAAGAACAAGTTATCGACCATGTAAAAAGGCTTTTTGAAAAAAAAGAGTCCTTGTTCAAACTTAATGAGGACAAGTGCAAATTGTTTTTGTCTGAAATCAAGTACTTAGGACAAATCATTGACATAAATATGTTCCGTTGAGGGGAAGTACAATTCAGAATATGCCTTCTCAAACAGAAATTACTCGGTTACAAGCATATCTATGAATAACAAATTATTATCAAATCTATCTAAGTAATATACACAATTTGAAAGCTCTACTGAATAATTTGCTTTAGAATGGCGTAAAGTGGGACTGGACTCATAAGTGTCAAAAACGTATTTGGAGAAATCAAAAAAATAGTAACGTCAGATTTATCATTAGCGCACAACGATCCAAAAGTAGAAGTCGTATTAGCTTCAGATGCTAGTGACTGTTGCATAGGAGTGGTAATTTGACATAAAAATGATAATCTAAACTTATTTATAAATGGAACTGTGTGTGTGTGTGTGTGTGTGTGTGTTTGTGTGTGTGTGTGTGTGTGTGTGTGTGTGTGTGTGTGTGTGTGTGTGTGTGACCTATAGACTACGAAACGGCTGAACCAATTTTCGTTAAAATTTACACAGTTGTACTATAAGCGTCTGCGGGTGTTCTTAGCTAGGTTTTGTGTTGAGGTACCCCCGATAAATATCGAAAATCGATAATCGATAATCGAAAGAATCGGGTTATAGAAGGAGTGGTCCGATTTTAATCAAATTTGATACACTCATAGACAAAGACATAAGAAACGATATTCAGAAGTTTCAAGGTTGCAGTTCTTACAATAGTGTAGAAAATTTGATATCGATACCAGGAAACCAAAATTTGATTTACATCCATTCATTTTTTTCAGTCTACGGTTTCTCTTTAACTGGAAACAACTATTGCTTTTTAGTCTTTCGTACCAACGTCCAAAGAGTCTGAGCTCCAGGACCATGAATTAGTTTTAAAGCTTTCATTACACCCGAGCAACGCCGGGGTATACTGCTAGTAGTTACATGTAAGTCGTTGCACAGGCTTCGCGTTCATTACTATCATCTGAAAAGAATCTAGAGACAGATTGAAAAATGAGCTTTTGCTGTAAAAAATTTCACAAATTTCTTCTTCTACTTCTTCTTCTTCTTCTTCTTCTTCTTCTTCTATGTGCCTTGTTCTTTCAGAACGTAGGTATTATGGCTTTCCACGTATCCCTATCCCTAGTGGCTCTTAATACGCTTTCTCCTGTTACAAAAAGCAACCCCCGTTCTGTCATCCACCTGCTCAGGCCCTTCAAATATGTTATCTGCTGCTTTCCCCTGACTCTTTTTCCTTCTATCTGACCTGTTAGTACCAGGTTCTCCAAGCTCTCCTTCGTCATTGCATGTCCCAGGAACTTCAGCTGTCTTTTCCTGATGCTCAGTATTAATTTTCTTTTCGTTTCCAAAACCTCATCATTGCTCACATACTAGGTCCACAATATCAGCAGCATCCTTCTGTAGAACCACATTTCAGTTGCTTCAAGTTTTTTTCTTTATCTTTGATGGTATTGTCTAGCATTCACTGCCATATTGAGGAACTTACATCACATAGCAATCCAGTACTCTTTTCTTTGTTTTTAGCAATATTTTCCTCTCTCTTAATACTTTACTCATCTTCTGGAGCGCGTCCTTTGCCATGCCAATTCGCCTTCGGATCTCTGTGTCACATTTTCCGCCTTCTGTTAGAACACTTCCCAGATATTTAATTTTTTGTACCTGATTGATTTTAGTATCGCCCACCTGTATTTGACATTTTGGGCTGCTCTTTTTGTTGATGACCATGCATTCGATTTTCTTGCAGTTTATTTGTAGTCCTTTCTTGTCATTCTATTCAGCTACTTTGTTTAGAATTTGTAGTTTCTTTTCCGTGTCTGCTATCATCGCTGTATCATCTGCGTACCTCATGTTGTTCAAATTGTGGCTTCCGACAGACAGACCACAGACTTCTATTATCAATTTTTTGGTTCGAAAAAATTAATTCTTACGCATATAAAGAATAGTTTACAACGCTGGTGTACTATCATGTTAAATTATAATTTTAAGATGGAATACTAACAGTAAAAGAAATTAGGACATGCGGATGGTTTATTAAGATTGATAACATCAAAAAAAGATAATCGTTTCAGGATGCAATTACTGCAGTATTAAAAAGCAAAATAAACCTTAAAAATATATTATGCAATGTATCAAATGATAAAAAACAGTTATTCTAGAATAAATCAAAGTAAAGGCAGAAGATGACTTGTTTATTTCGAAAATTTAAAAATAAAACGAAAGAAAATAAGAAAAAAGGACGATTTTTACAACCAGACTAAAACGCTTACTCTGGGGGAGAACTAATGCTTTTACAAAAAGTACTAATATCTATCATAATACAAAGGAGTATATTACATAGATTTCATAGTGGACATCCGTGAATTTCAAGGCTAAAATCTCTTAAGAAGTTATTTATACTGGAGTAAAATGGGTCAAGGCATTGAAAAATTAGTAAAAGCCTGCAGTATTTATGCACGGACAAAAACTAGTTATTGACCCCAAATGAAAGACATACAAAGTTCAGTACGTGGTGAATCGCCAGAAAGATGAGTGGGGTGAATACTAAGAAATAAAATATTTCAGAAAATATACATTCTCAAAAGTAGAGATGTTGTGGAGTAAATAAGACTAGAGCCGTAGGGAAATGGTTAATATTTATTTAATTCGGCCTTGTGTCAGACATAACCAAATTCCTGACAGCTTACAAGTTTTATCCAGAATTATCATCATCAGAGATATCAGAAGGTTATTATCGTTATCATCATCATCATCAGAAGGTTGGTTGTCGGTAGGTTGGAATGTGTGGAATAGTGTAGAATAGTGTAAGAATACAAATATACATTTTTCATGTTAAAATAGAAATTTATTAAAAGGAAAGAATAACAAAATTTGGTAGAAATTAATGTTCAATGAGAACGTTAAGGGTATCAATTTTTGAAAAAATATTCTTGTAGTAGTAATTTGTTGGAAAGAGTTTATGGGTACGTACGTACGTATGTATTAGCGTTTTTTTTGTTTGTTTGTTTGTTTTGTTTTGTTTTTTTTTTTGTTTTTTTATAGGAATGTCTTTGGATGGAGAAGAAGTAAAAGGAATCAGCACACAAGAAGGAAAGAGAAAGAAGACGAATGTCCGGGTTAATTGAAGCGTCTCTTGTCACATTTTAGCTTGTTGTCTTTGCTGCTTGCATCCCTGACTGTCTGACTGACCCTTATCGAAGTCATTTATAGTCATTCAGATTTTCGCACTTGATCGCTAAGTCATTTCAAGTCTTGCACATCGCTTCCATTGGTCAGAAAACCAATTTAACATCTACTTGCGAAATCCGGTTTCGACATTTTCTGTAAGTACGAGTTCAATCCTTTTTCTATTTGGGAAAAATCAGGATTTCACACGTCATTGTGAATTTCTGTGAAAGTTAAGAAGGTTGATTTTAATTCTTAATTTTCTATTTACTACAAAACACTCCCGCTAACGCAAACAAATATACCAAGACTTTTTAAATAAAGAAATGAAAGAGAATTAAACGTGAAAGATCACCAAGAGCTGACAATTGTCTTCGTGCAGAGTACGACAGGAGATTCGGCTGGGAATAATAGGCAATGCAAGTTACCCAATCCCGCGGTTGTGGAGGCTAGATAAATTTTGACCTTTGGCCCTAGTTCGGGTTCCCCACGTTAACACCGACTTTGTGTTACATCCCATCCCAATGGGGAGGCATTGCCTAAACATCGAGATTTTTTGAGAGAGTTCGTAATTTCAAGATCTCTGTCTTTGCACAGTGTAAAACTCAGTTAGGTTTCTGTCTATGGGTAGAGATTCTGCTAAGAAAAATAGACAATGCAAAGTGTCCGATCTCGCAGTTGCGGGGGCTGGGTAAATTTTGACTCTTGGCCCGAAAGTACATGTTCAGTTTCCCCAGGTAAAACCGGATTTTGTGTCACATTACGTTTCAGTAGGGTGATATTGGGGAAATACTCAGGGTTCCACTCGAACATGAAACTGTCGGTCGAGCTTGAAGTCTTAGACTGTGTTTAGAAAGACAGACAAGCTCCCCGTCTTTCGGCAAAGTACAATCCAGTCGAGACTCCGTCTGTTGATAGAGACTCGGTTAAGGAAAATGCAATGTAATAGATAAGTTAGTCAAGTGTACCCGTTCTGGGTGCCCCACGTAAAGGCCGACTCTGTCTCATTTCCCGTCTCAGACTTTGGATAAATATCCAGACGTCCAAGAGTTCTGTTAGCATGTTTGGGGTCAGTCGAAATATAATATTATAATCGTTATTAGCGAGTTCTAACAGTTCTGTTATGGATCTTCGTCGCCAATTTGTTTTGTTTTTGTAGTGACCGGTTTGTGCCGGAAGTAAGATACGGAGCAAGAAGGTAAGGTTCAAAACAGTGTATTAATATAACAAAAAAAAATATCCAAAGAAAGTGTTAATAATAAATGATAAAGAAATAAGTCCGAAGTTATTATTACGCTGATTATTACCTGACTAGTAGCTGTCGTCAACCGCCGTAAAATGCTCTCATTAACTGCTCTTGTTAACCGCTTCTGATGACTGCCCCCACCACACACACACTGGAAGTCACCCAGGTAAGTATATATATCACAGAGGAAGTATCCAAAATGACCAGAAATACACTTTATATAAAGCTGAAGGCATGCGGTTGAGTTCAAAATATTTCGAATTCGGCATTAAATAATCCATAGAGGTTAGTATGCGACTAAACAAAATCAACGAAACAGCAAACATGAAAAACTGTTTTCTGATATTAATATTTAGATTTCAGCAGTAAATAACTCATAGAGGTTAATATACTGCTGAACAAAATCAATCAACCAAACAACCAATATGAAAAACTGTAGTGGATCTTCGTCGCCAATTTGTTGTGGAGATGTTGCAAAACTCCGCCGCAAAGTTGTAATGACTGGTTTGTGCCGGAAGTGAGAGACGCAACAAGAAAGTAAAGTTCAAAACAGTGTATTAGTATAACAAAAAAAAGAAATTCAAAGGAAATGTTAATATAGAAATAAGTAAGAATAGGTATTATGATTGCTTGAATAGTAGCTGTCGTTTACTGTCTTGTTAACTGCTCTTTGTTAACTTCCCTCTGGAAGTCACGAAGGTAATTATATATGACAGGATGAATAGTTCCTTTCTCGTATAAGGGCACCATAAGAGTTCCCTTGATCATTACAATCTTAATTTGATTAAATCTAGGATAAACCTTTATCAACCCTATCTGTATAAACTAACTTTTAACGTAACCCTCTAACATAAGTGGTTCACAGATATTCTACAGAGTAAACCTTATTGTAATATATATATATATATATATATATATATATATATATATATATATATATATTGCGGACGACTATTTACGCTCTCACACACTCTGGAAGAATGGGTGACTTTGAAAAACAGTAGCTACTCTGGCATGTACGCATCGCTCATTCACTAATGAATTAGATCACTCTGGCTATTGGGCGTGTATAATGACAATATACATGCGAAAAAGTCTGCCTTCTTCCACCGAACGCCCATAGCCCAGAAGTAGAATCGCCGACTGATGCCAATTCGGTCGGGTTTCAATCCTGGGTTAAAAACAATCGGAGTCTAACCGTACTGATGAGCTGTGATACAGCGAAACATATCTGTCTGCGGATGACTATATATATATATATATATATATATATATATATGAAAAAATTACAAACCTATAAAAACGGAGGGAATAATCAAAACTCATTTATTAATTAGTATAAAATATTAAATAGATAAAACAAAGAGAGCCCAATGATTATTATCCAGAGCAATATGAAATATTGAGAAGAAAAATCAACACATAATTAAATGATTATATCTCCGGAATTTATTTTATCAGTTGTAAAAATTACACACTGCTTTGTCAAACCTAAAAATCAAAATCATATAATATGATCCGTTCATCCTCGCTTCTATTATTTTAATGTTCTCTGCACCTTGGGCACTAAAGCAACCCCAGATCATCATTAATCCGCTCCCAAATTTTACTGCTGGGGTAGTATTCTTCAGCTAATATTCAGTACCCTTCTTTCTCCAGACCTTTGCCACAGCTTTTCTGCTAAAAAATTTCAATTTTCATTTCGTCTGACCAAAGTATGTTTTCCGAAAAGGCTGCAGGTTTGATACAATGCTCATTTTGCGAAATTCAGTTTAGCAAGAACGTGTTATTGCTTAAGAATATTTTTTTGCTTGGAGTCCTCGAAAGATGTCATATCGACTAATTGTATTCGTTCTCACTTTTACTTCCCTTACTTCAAGTTCTCAGTTCTCTTTAAGCGTAACTCGAGGCTCGTTGCCAGCTTTTCTTGCCGTACATTCCGTTATATTTCTAAGACGAACACAGCTTTTTTAAGACAAATGGTATTTATATTATTTCTTTTATTTCTAAGTATTAGGTAGCGCGTTGTGGGGCAGTGGATATCGGATCAGAACGACAAATCGGGGAGCCGAGTTCGAATTCCAGTCGAATTCCTTGCATTAACTTACGCACAAATACCCTCGGGAAAGGTATTAATCCGTCTTTTCCCTCCAGTTATGGGTTAAATAATAGGACAGATTGGGTTCTATAGTCTTGGTTGGCAACCAGTCTACCGCAGAAAACAATGGCAATCTACTGCGGGATAATCTTCTGCCCAGCTAGTCATGTCTCTTTCGAAACATGATCGCCTAAAGCGTGTATCACGTATGACACTTAACTGATTAGGCAGACATAAGTCAGATTCATGAAGAATGGATCTGAAGAAAAACGATAACGTAATTTAATGTTTTAAGCATGTGTTTACAGTTGATAGTAATGATATTATTATGAGGTTCTAGTGTCGAACTATCGTACCAACTGAAATCAATGGCACATTTAGCTGACTAGACATCTCCTTATAACGAAGTCCATTTGTATGACGGTCAACAGTAAGTTTACGGGGGTCGTGATCAATTATTTTGCTTTTCCCCATTTTTTTAATGTTTAAAAGAAAAAAATAACGAAATTCTTTTACTCATTCTAAAAGTAATCATAAAATTAATATGGAACGTTCTACGAAACAACCCCATCTTAATTTAGAACATTTTAGTAAAATTTGAACACTTTAAAAAAAAAAACTGTTGTGAATAAAAAATTTCGGTTCACACTCCACCCACGTCTATTGAACAGGTGAAGAGGCTCATCCCTTGTTTCCTGTTTAGGATGTGGTTTCCGGTTTTTCTCTTTTTCAATCTTTTCACTCTTACGTAGCCCCCTGCGCATCAGTGGCATTTTCGCCTTGCTTAAGGTGATATGATTAATATATATATATATGTGTGTGTGTGTGTGTGTGCGAGTAGAATATATGGATCGAAATCCGATAAAATGATAATATTACAAAGCAAGGAAGCAAAGATGAAGTCGTCCGAATCTCCCTAAATTTGTTTCATTCTTTCATATATGAAACTGCAGTATGGGTAATTATTAAATATTTATAAATTCAATTGATGCACATGTTGTTGTGCAGTATTAAAAAAAGAACCATTCTATTTTCATTTAGAATTATTCACTTGGCAATAAATACAAAAAATTAGTATGAAGAAAAGTGTGTTGATATCATTTCCGCAGAGGCCGTTGAAATGTAGCGATCAAATGTTTGCTTGTATATTTTACATTTATGTATATGCGTGTGTGTATGTGAGAAATGCTGTTGTCACTTCTGTTTGAGTCAGTGAAACGCATCTAGATGTGATAAACTTGTTTTCATTGGAATTTTTCATTAAAGTATTTTTCATGTATTCTTTTATGGTAGAATTTTATATTATTTTATTTATTTTAATGTTATAGGAAGACATAAGTTTGATTCATGAAGAATAAATCTGTAGAAAGATGGTGAAGTAATGTAATGCTTTAAGCGAGTGTTTATATTTAGTAGTAAATATGTTTTGAAAATATTTTCTCCTTAAAAGGTTGTGATTTTTTTAATTAGGCTGTCATTAGCGAAATTCAAGTTATGTCTCACATTGTTTGTATCAGTCGCGCGTGTATGTCATTATTTGGCATTAATAAGTATTCTTGAGGATGTGCATTGTGGTGCAGTGGATATCGGCTCGGAACTAGAAATCGGGGAGCCGAGTTCGAGTTTCAGTTGGGTTCTTGTATTCACTTACGCACAAATACCCTTGGGAAAGGTACTAATCCGTCTCTTCCTTCCAGTTATGGGTTAAATAACAGGATAGATTAGGTTCTGTAGCCTTGGCTGGCAACCAGTCTGCCTCAGAAGGTAATGGCATAATCATCTGCCCAGTCAGTCATGTCTCTTTTGAGACATGATCGCCCAATTGTGTATCACATATGGCACTTAACTGAAGCATTTTTGATGGATTTCGCTGTCTTCTGAACGTGAAAAAAGGATTATTATTATCATTAAATCATATTTCATCACTCCTAATGATACATCTTTGAAAGAAAATCTTTCTCTCACTCTTTCTTTCACTCAGTCTCTTTCTCTCTCTCTCTCTTTCTCTCTCTCTCTCTCTCTCACTTTCTCTCTCTTTTCTCTCTGAGTGTTCGTATACGTACATTTGTGCGTACCTCGGTGTGTGTGTGTGTGTGAGCGTGTGTGTGTGTGTGTGTGAGAGAGAGAGAGAGAGAGAGAGAGAGAGAGAGAGTGAGTTCTTGTGTAAAATTATGTATGATATAACTTTCATTATGCTCCGAATGTCACCAAATTCCACTTCGATATTATAATCACAACATGCACGCTAGCTGTTTGACTTCTTGTCCATTAGGCAAATGAACTGCAAACATTCTCACTTTTAATACTGTTAGGATGTATTTTTCCGACCTTCGAAGCCAGCTAAAAGCCCTCGAATAATCATGCTTTCAGAAACAAAATAATAACACTTTATCACGCATCGTAATGTTGTTTTTCTTTAATGTCAACCCATGAAAATGATATAAAACGAAGTGAATTAGCCTTCCGTTTAAAGAAGGAAAAAAATACTAATCATAAAATATATATCAAGCAAAGATTGATTTTTTATAATAACAAGCTTTCATATTTATTGGGTTGTAAATTGAATCTCGGAATTGATAATCGAGATCGTTTTATTTCATTGGAAAACATATGAAGGGAATTTGTTGATTTTCCTTTACCAATCTCGTCTAGAAGTCTATTATTAGGTTAGTGATTTTAATTCTTATTGTTTGCTGACAATTATGGATTTCTGTCAACCAATGTTAAGGTTTGTCCTTCTGTATGGCAGCAAATGTTGGATGATCTCTTCAAGGATGAAGGAGGGGCTCTAAACAGCAGAAATGTGGTTCTACAGGAGGATGCTAAGGAGAGCCGATTTCGAATTCCAGTTGAATTCCTTGCATTCACTTACGCGCAAATACCCTTGGAAAAGGTATTAATCCGTCTCTTCCCTCCAGTTATGGGGTTAGATAACAGGACAGATTGGGTTCTATAGCCTTGGCTAGCAACCAGTCTACCGCAGAAAGCAATGGCAACCAAACTGCGGGATAATGTTCTGCCCAGTCAGTCATGTCTCGAAAGAGACATGATCGACCAAGCGTGTATCACGTATGGCACTTATCTGACTGAGTGTGTGAACAACCACGTCTTCTCCCTCTCCCGATCAAACACACACTAAATTCTCGTCGGCGATGGATTTGAATATCTCGTGGATTACAGGTATTTCCTACGATTGCAGACTTGATGCAAAGTTGCGTGACTCTCAATACGGCAACCAGGAGTGACTCAGGGTTTAATTTCTAGTTGAACTCTGCTTCTTTGAGTGTGAATTGCGTGCAATTTCCATTCCAGCATCTCCCTAAATTATCATAGACGGGATTTTAATTTCTTTGCTGTTTTTGTTTTTGTATTTGACAGATTTAAGCATCAGTAAATCATTAGTAAATTTTAGGGATCTTTCAAACTGTTTCACTTCAGACTGAGAATCTCGATACCTTTTTATCTTTTACTTTATGAACATAAATATAACTACCCTACTAAAAAGATTTTTATTTTCTAACTTGAGACTAAAAATCTGGCAATGAAAGATATTGAAACGAAGAATTTCAACATGAATAAATCAAACAGTTAGACTGGGAACGTTGAGGGTGATGCACTTTATTTAAGTTTTAATCGGTCACTTAATTGCTATGCGAAATATACGCTTGGTCGATCATGTCTCTTTCGTTATATGACTGACTAGGTAGGTGTTCCCACAGGAGGTTGCCATTATTTTCTGCGTAGACCGGTCACCAACCAAGGCTATAGAAACCAATCTGTCCTGCTATTCAATTCTTTGATCTAGAGCAGTCAGTTAATTTCTATACGTGATACACGCTTGAACGATCATTTGACTTTCGCGACATGACTGACTAGGCAGAAGATTTTCCTGCAATAGGTTGCCATTACTTTCTGCGATAGACCTGTTCCCAGTTAAGTCTACAGAATCCAATCGATCCTGCTATCCGACCCATAGATGGAGGGAGAAAAATTAATTATTACCTTTCGCAAGAGTATTTTGCGTATGTGAATGAAATGAATTCGAGTGGAATTCGAACTCAGCTCTCCGACTTCTCATTCCGAGACGATATCCTTTACGCCACAACGCACAGCCGCATAAGTTTTAATATAAGACCGAAAACCACGCGAAGATAGTACTCTTACACTAACAGAAGAGGGAAATGCTTTCCGCTGCCAGTTTCCTTAGTGTAGCTTCAGCAGAAAGAAAAAAAAGCCTCTACCTACTCACAACAAGTCACTGGTCGACCTATTGATACCTCTCTATCTCTGCCTGTCTCTTGCTTCCTCAAATAAACAGTACCTTCTATATCTCTTTAAATAAAGCAAACAAAAATAAACCTACAAATGTTCCGTCGTTCATTCAGTCAATGATTCAGCCTCTGGGAAATGAGGAATTGCCAATAGGCTACAATAAGCCAATGACAAAATGTAACACAACATCTCTTACAAATAAAATACTTATCATAAAGAAATATTGCTATTATTATTATTTAAAAAGTTTAGTTTGGTTTTGATACAAGTATGGAACACTCAGTGATAAAGAAATCACTACACAGCAAACAGGCTAATTACATGAACATTATCCAACATTTAAACAACCAAGAAGTTTTATTTTTTAAGAAATATTCTATTTCGTTGTTAACTTCGTAATTCACAAAACTTGCTCAAATAGAACATGCGATTTAATCAATGATATTGTGATGTCCTGTTCAATTTTTTAACCATCTAGCTATCATCTAAACTTATTTAATGACAAAATACTGACTACTGCAAAATTTAAGTACACTTAGTTGAATAGTCAACTAACTGAAAGCATTTTGAACAATAAGTTTAATTTCTTTTCTAGCTTTGAAGATTTTTTAGATGTTTCGAAACAAATGATTGTCGCCAGTCATAGGAAATTAAATGGGAATGAATTGTGATTGTTTCGTTTTTTGTTTTTTGTTTTTCTTATACTGTCCCTTCTGTCTTTTTCTCCGTTTTTCTGCTTTTCTTCTTCTTCTTCTTCTTCTTCTTCTTCTTCTTCTTCTTCTTCTTCTTCTTCTTCTTCTTTTACATTATTAGTGTTTGGCTTAATTTTTTTACTCATCTTGATAGCGCGACAAACGTGGAACTTTCCCATGAGTTCATTCGTCGAGAATAAAGATCAATTAATTAGTAAAAATCCGTGACGTCATAATAAAAATAAATAAATTTGAGTCTGAAAGAAATGAAAGTGTGTGTGTGTGTGTGTGTGTGTGTGTGTGTGTGTGTGTGTGTGTGTGTGTGTGTGTGTTTAATACTAAGTTGTTTGATACAATGTCTTATACTCATGGGCACATATATTTATACATAGACAGCGTGAGAAAGAAATATGAAGAACAAATTGGAAAAGGGCACTCAAAATGGGACTCACTAAAGGAAGCGATGGTGACCTCAGCGAACAACATTGCCCTAAAGGAAATCAGATGCAGAAGAAAAAACGAGTAGATGACTGAAGTGATTCTCCACATGATGCAAAGGAGACAAAAAATAAAGCCAAGACATGGTGGAGAGTTCAAGAAACTACACAGGGAGATAAGGAACAAATGCAGACAGGCTAAAGAGGAGTGGCTCAACAACAAATGCGCAGAAGTAGAGAGACTGAGTATGACCAATAAAGCAGAGATGCATAAAGAGGTAAGAGAACTGACAGGACAAAAAACCTGCTCCTCAACAGGATGCATAAAATCCAAGGATGGAACAATCATATTGGAGAAAGAGGAAATATTCCAGCGATGGGAAGAATATATAAAATATCTTTTTTGCGACAAGAGAGAACATCCGAGAATACACAAGAAGGAGGATGGACCGGAAATATTAAAATCCGAAGTGGAAGCTGCAATGGCCAAACTGACAAGAAACAAAGCAGTTGGTCCAGACGGCGTCGTAATAGCCCTGGAAGAATATGGCATAGAAAAAATTACCGACATAATAATAGTGGAATAATACCAGACGACCTATGCAAATCGATATTTATAGCACTGCCGAAGAAACCAGGTGCAAACGATTGCGAACTACACAGAACTATCAGCTTAATGAGTCACATTACAAAACTGATTGTCAGAATCCTGATGAATAGAGAGAGAAGCAAAATCAGGCCAGAGATAGGACAGGAACAGTGCGGGTTCATCAAAGACACTGGAATAAGGAACGCCATATTTATGATTAGGATGCTCTCCGAAAGGGCAATACAAATAAAGAAAGACTTGTACCTATGTTTTATTGATTATGCGAAGGCATTCGACAAGATACGACACAAAGAATTGATGGAGATGCTCGGCAGTCTCGACATTTTGGGGAAAGACATCAGAGTAATCAAGAATCTCTACCGGCAGCAAACTGCCTACATACAGAGAGGTAACGATTTCAGCAGATTTACAAAGATCGAAAGAGACGTAAGACAAGGATGTGTCTTTTCACCGGATCTGTTCAACTTGTACAGCGAGAATATTTTGAGGACCCTAGATGATACGCCAGGATTTGTTATTAGAGGCCACAACTTGAACAACATGAGGTATGCAGATGATACAGTGCTGATTGCAGACACAGAAAGGAAACTACAAGACCTCCTACAGAAGGTATTGGTTGAGAGTGACAAAAAAGGTCTACAAATAAACTTTAAGAAAACTGAATCCATGGTCATCAGCAAAAGGTGCAACCCAAAATGCCAAATACAGGTGGGGGATACCAGAAGCAAGTACAAAAATTTAAATACCTAGGAAGTGTTCGAACAGAAGATGGAAAGTGCGACACCGAGATCCGAAGGCGAATTGGCATGGCAAAGGACGCGTTCCAGAAGCTGAGTAAAATACTAACACACAGGAAAACTTCACTAGAAACAAAGAAATTTTTATTTGGATAGCTATGTGATGTCAGTTCTTCAATACGGCAGTCAATGCTGGACAATATCATTGAAACTGAGGAAAAGCTTGAAGCAGCGGAAATTTGGTTCTGCAGAATGATGCTGCGGATATCGTGGACTGAGCATGCAAGCAACGATGAGGTGTTGGAAAGAATGGCAACAAAAAGAAAATGAATCATCAGGAAGAGAAAACTGAAGTTTCTGGGACATGCAATGAGGAAGGAGGGCTTGGAGAACCTGATACTGACAGGCCAGATAGAAGGAAAGATAGGCAGAGGAAGGCAGCGGATAACATAATTGTAGGGCCTGATCAGGTGGATGACGGAACGGGGGTTGCGAGGGGTAACAGGAGCAAACATACTAAGGGCCACAAGGGATAGGGAGACGTGAAGAACCATGATCGCCTACGTCCTGAAGGGACAGGGCACATAGAAGAAGAAGAAATAGATAGACGCTCACACAAAGCCCAGCTGCACGAGTCTGTGATAGCTTTAACTACTCTAATTTTCAAAAATAAATAAAAGCACAAAATTTGCGTTACAGCCAAACATGAGAAAAAAATAACAATATCAGAAATATGACATCCTTGAAAATGACCAGTAAAGCGTCTGAAAGTGATTAGAAATCTTCCTTTTCGGTCGTTTTAAACGAAGCATATATAAATGAAAGATTGCTGCCCAAATATATATTCTACCGGCCATAATTATTAGGCCACCCCAGTGTTTTTTTTCGGTCGTTTTTAACGAAGCATGTATAAAGGAAAGATTGCTGCCCAAATATATATATATATATATACTGCCGGCCATAATTATTACACCACCCCAGTGTTTTAAAAGAAATTATGTATTTCATACTATTTTTAGTATTTATTGTCAAGTGGATAATTCTAAATGAAAATATAATGATTCTTTTGTTAATACTGCACAATAACATGTGCATCAAATGAACTCTTCTGGTGTTCAGTTTTTGTGATCTCTTCCCTATGCTAGTCTCTTCTTCTAATTGACTGACCTAAGCAAAAACTTCGTGGCAGCCTTGTAAAATTTTAGTGGGCGTGGGTTGTTAATTTCGTCTTGCACAAGATCAAATCAGTACCTGTGATATATGGGACCAGCATAATGATTGTACTCGAATACGAGAGATTATCTATCTATCTATCTATCTATCTATCTATCTATCTATCTATCTACACACACACACACACACACATACACACACACTCACTCACACACACACATACATATATATATATATATATATATATATAAGAACAGATCACACACCACTAACTTGCTACCTAGGTTTTGACAACGCCGGTCCCTTATTTCTATCACAAATACAAATAAAGTTATAATTTTTTAAAGTGCACACGGACATTATGGACACTCTGAATGTGAGTAGAGAGAGTTAAGAAAGAAGAGACACAAGGAAAAGATGATAATATCGATAATCCTTATTACTCCCTGTTGAGAGTCATTTCAACTCAGTCACAAATGTATTTCAGTTATTTACAAATATCTTGATACGATATAACATTTGGAGAGTCACCTAATTTGAACACATCCATAACACACCATAGTTGCCCTTTTGCATACATATGTAGACAAGAGATATGCTTCAAAGGTTACGTTTACTGACCAGACATGATTACTATGAAAACAAACACACACAGAGGAAAGTTTTTAGTTTTTCTGTCGCATTCTATACTCAAGAAATTCACTCTTTCTTAGTTTATATATAGGCTTGCTGTAAATATCGGCGTTAGTCGGAGTTTTTTAGTGGCTATATTGAAATGACAGTGGTTATGTTGAAAGTTCTCATTCCGAAAGCTCCAATATGATGTTGCCGTGACGCATAAGTTTAAAATATGCGAAATAAGAATTGGTTTTTGTTGTATTTGTAAAACGGGATTCATACTTGAGATGCAATGCGATGACGTTGTGACGCAGAAGTGAGTGCATTGTCCCTGCAACGTCGGATGGGTTGTTTCCTTGTAGAAAACGTGAAATTTTATGCAATATGATAAAGCAGAAGTTACAACAAACGATCCGTTTTTTGTTGGAATACAACTAAGCGTTTCTGAGAAATAAACCATCGCAAAAAGCAAACTTTTCCATTAATTTTTGCCGCACCTCATATGTCAATTGTAATTGTAATTTTTGTTCGCATATCAAGTCATCAGACATTGATTTACCGGTGACTTTTGAGTGAAGTGTCTTGGAGAAATACATAAAAGTGCGCAAAGGACTAGTTGAAATTATTTTTGTCGTTGGTTTTTGACGAACACTGTAATATTGCTTCGAAAAATGTTTTTCGGACCTTGATCTACAAGTTCCCCGATTTTAGTTGAATTCACATAAGGCATCTCGGAGTTGAAAAATTTGGAAATTCTAAACGTTGCGGTGATTTCTGCCGTACCCGTGAATCGATTCGAAAAATTTTTGCGTGAAAGGTTCATGTCACGATTGATAAGTGACCAATTTTGGTTGAAATCGGACTAAGGGCTTCGGAAGAGCAGAGTTCGTTAGAATGGAGACGCCCACAAATACACACACACAGAGACAAACATATCCTTTTTTATAGATAGATAGATAGATAGATAGATAGATAGATAGATAGATAGATAATTGCTGGACATTCGTATTCGAGGATACCTATATACTGAGGCGGCTAGCTAACCTCCACTGAAGACGCGTGCTCTGGCAGATTTGTGTTTGTTCAACATTCACAGGTCTCCAACTGTAGTTTATACTGCAACTATGTTGAACGGACCTTAGTTGCAGTTTCTGGGAGTGAGATCGTTATCTAGCGTGAACAACAGTCTGAAAAACGCCAGGACGCTCAAATCCTCGGTCACGATAGCTTGTTACTTCGTGCTATTGCTAGCAAAAGTCACTTGTGATTTGTGACTTCGAGATAGATAGATAGATAGATAGATAGATAGATAGATAGATAATGAAAAGAAAATGATAGAGCAGAAAAGAATATCATAAATAGATATAAACAGGTTAAGACTAATAGGCCTATACTTTCGATTTACCATGAAATAACGTGTCTGCCTTAATTTTTCTTATATTTGCTTTCTATGTATTTATATACATATATATTTAGAGCTCTCTTAGAGAGTTATCCTACCACTATATGTACAGGATACTCCTTTGGATTCTTCTATACCCACACTGCATGCTGATATATATATATGACGAAAAATTTCGGAAATTGACAAAATGAAATTAACAACCGACATATCTAATTTAATTGCTTGAACATTATTTTTAATCGATACTCGTATTTGAGTAAATATTCTTTTTTAATTTTTAATTTGAAATTATATATATATATATATATATATATATATATATATATATATATATATATCGGCCTGCTTATTTACGAGGAATTTTGTTACGAAAATGTGTGTCATTCGGCAGGATTCGAGCCTGTAACCCTTAACATCATGGGAGAAGCCATCAAATATTCAAGTACAAGTATCGATTGAAAATAATCTTCAAACAAATATAGATAGATAGATAGATAGATAGATAGATAGATAGATAGATAGATAGATAGATAGATAGGTGTGAGTTTATAACCATGGGTTTCACGGTCATGCGATCCTCAGACAAACTGATAATTTTTTTAACAATTGGGTATATGTAGGGCTGCGTATATTGATGTATTTTTGTGGAAGTGGGAGGAAAAGTTTTCGTCATGACAGGCGCAGACATATATAAACATTTATACACCCATTGACGTACGCAAAGACACACGCACACGCGCGTCCGCCCACCGGGGCTCACACAAACATATATGCAAACCATACGGGGCTCGGCATACATATATATATATATGTGTGTGTGTGTGTGTGTGTGTGTGTGTGTGTGTGTGTGTGTGTGTGTGCGCGCGCGCGCGTGTGTGTGTGTGTCTTGCGCACATGCGCATTTAGTTGGTGTATTCGAATAGTGTCGCGATGTCAAAGCGCGGACAGTTGTTGATTTCTCGTACGTACATATGTGCGCATGATAGGGTCTTTATGAAACTATGATAGGTAAAAATTGCTATTATTTTATTTAAGGCTGTATTGTTATTTTTTATTTTAAAGTCAATTATTAGCTTGTTTTTTTTTTCCTTGTGGTTGCGCATATTTAAATGGTAGAAATTCTAATTTGTAATGCTTGTTAGTTTTTATGTGTGGTGGTATTAATTTTACTACGGCAGAGAGGAGTAATTTACGTTAATGATGATTGCAGACTAATACGGTGATAGTAATATTTGATGATAATAACAGTTGTGATAGCAAATAGTTATTGTAAAGCGGTAGTAGTGATTAGTAATGGTGGTGTAATGATAATAACAATGAATACAATTATGTTGGTAGTTTGAACTAGAGAATAATTGGTAGGATTATGGTATCAGCGGTTCCTTTTTTTATCCGTTTGGTATAAATTGTGATAATAGGTATTTATTTTCATGTCTGCATTTAGAAACTAGTTCTGATCTTATGCTTTGTAAGTTCTTTTGTGAGGTATGAGATATAATTGCTACTTTTTCATGTCAGCAAAGTAGGCATTTTTTTGTAATGTTGTTGTAGGCAGGTGCTTTTTTCAGTATTTTCCAGTTTATTGTTGGTAAAATATTTCTGTCTTTTAGACGCCATACGTATGTGGATAGTATAGTGCTGTTCAAGTATTTTCTGTTGGAGAATGAAAGATTGTGGTTATTTTTTCTTTTCTTAAATGGTCCCTAAGTGGCACCGATGTAGTACATTGTGTTGTTGTTTGCACTTACATTGGCTTTATATACTGTGTTTGTTTCCTGGTAAAATTCACCAATATACGCAGCCCTACATATAGCCAATTTTTTAAAAAAATTAATCAGTTTGTCTGACGATCGCAAGAGCGTGACACCCAGGGTTACAAACTCACACCTATCTATATGAATATATCAGCTCTATCACTGATACTGAGCGCTTTCAAATAAGTACCACGCATAGATGATATATAAATAATATAATATATAACAAATTGCATATATATATTGATATTTTTAATTAGGTACATACACTTTTCACACACACACACACACACACACACACACACACACACACACACACACACACATATATATATATATGTATATATATGTACATATATATATATAACTTATTTGTTTGAACATTATTTTATACATATGGATAAAATGTTATTGTTCTATATGTATATATGTATACATACATACATATGCATATGTATGTCTCTCTCTCTCTCTCTCTCTCTCTCTCTCTCTCTGTTTATATATATATATATATATATATAATTTCCTGTCATTATTATGCGAGCATCGTCATGACCTCCTGGGAATGATATTGTGATATTGAAGTAGGTCCTCCCCACTTAATTTTCTATGTATTTTCAATAATAATTGCGTGTATATACTTCCTGTGATTTTTCTTTTTTTTTTATAGTGAGTTTGTTAATGTCCAACTCTTCTGATTTCCAGATGATATTCAAATCTGATGGTGTTGTCCATGTCATTTCAGTTTTATTGCCAATGTCATTTTGTGAGAAGTCCAGTCAGCTATAAAATCTCAGATAAAAAGAAAAGCATCCACCTAAATTGTTTGTCACCTTTGAATATTACAAGATCTTTTTTCTGCTTGATTAAAAAAGATGTGGATTCCGTTTTAATTTTAATTTATACGGAGTCCAACTCAGGCTGAAGTATAATCTTATCTCAGAAGAAATATCAGATGAGATTTAAGACGAATTTTATAAAAATTACGCTCATCATTCATAATAAGAAATATGAAAATCAGATTTCAAAATTATTTTTAGTGTTTTGACAAAATCGCCAACTTTTTTTCAGTACTTATAAGAAGATTAATCAAGAGGTATAAATATTCTAGTATAAAGGTTTCAGTTTTAAACTCATTATAAATTATTATTAAAAAAATTTCTCTCTAAAGACACTCATTTTAATTTCATTTCCTTTTTATAAATACAGAAAAACTTATACACTGCTGGTCCAAATTTTAAGGCCGATTAAAATAAAGAAAAATATACATTGTGCGTTATTAGACTCAACCACTTATTTTTAGTAGAGCTTCAAAAACATGAAAAAGAAAAATTCAAACATGTTTTCGCTTACTAAATGCTCATCCAATACAAGAGACAAGAGCTACTCACGGTAGAGGGTTACCGAATAAAGTTATTGCATACATGTCAGTCAGTCAGTTAAAAGTTAAACGTCACACACGCTTGGGCGATCATGTCTCGAAAGATTGACTGGGCATATAATTTTCCAGCAATAGTATGCCATTACTTTTGCATGAGACTAGTTGTCAACCAAAGCTATAGAACCCAATCTGTCCTGTTATTTAACCCATAGATGGAAAAAAGATACGGAATAATACCTTTGGAAAGGGTATTTGTGCAAAAGTAAATGCAACGAATTCAACTGGAATCCGAAATCGACGCTCTTATTTCTCGTTCCTAGTCGCACCAAAAAGCACATCCGACCAGACGTATAGACGTAAGAGGTGGAAATAAGTAAAAACTGACCATTTTACCAGCATCTTTAGTGATGTATCGTATATACGATCCATTGCTAAAAACATGCACAAAATATGATCAGTTACTTGTGCCACTTCATAAACTAACTTATATTTTCTACTATGCTCTACTTTTACAAAAGTCAAATTAGACCAAAAATGGACTAATACTACCATATCTAGGCTAGAGCTGCCCAATCCTCACATTTCTGCATTGACTCCATCAACGGCTTCGTGTGGGTGATGAATTTTTACTTTTAACCTTACAGTCCCTCTCCCAAAGCTGAAGCCGTAAAAGCTTGTGGCTACTTTATCGATATTTCCATAGGAAGTGATCAGCAGAACGACATTAGTGTGCAGGTGATACTACAGTTTATGAGTGCCCATCCAAAAATCTAGATGATCAATAACTTACAGTGTGATCTCTCCCCGCCGCCTTAGGTCTAACAGCTAAATAAGGGAAAATTGGCTTGTAACATTCAGTGCTTCTAAATAAAGGTACGAATGTTTCATTATCACTCTATAGACCCTAAATCTTCTCCGGTTGTAATGAACGATTCTACTTTCAGTGAACATTTTTATTTTTACGTCCGTTGGTTGGGATTCAGGTTCACTTTTAACCTCAAGTTGAAGTCATATCTACGATCCATCGATAAAGGTGATGGAAAAATGGTCGAATCCACCAGTATGTACCTGACTCTTCCTGCTATACTCTAAGAATCAAATTAGAACAAAAATGAAGTATAGCTGGCCTATCTTGGCTGAGGATGTCCAATCTACATTTTCCAGCATTGACAGAATTCAAAATGTTTACACGGCCTTGTGGTATAGAAAACATAACTTCTTGTATTCACCCTTCAAGTTCTTCCAAAATCTTGGTTTGGTGTCGCAGACTTGCGTCCATATAAAAAAAGTCACAGTGTATTAAGTCAAGACTTCTATTTGGCCACTCGTACATAAAATAGGGAGTTTCAGTACCTTGTTTGCTCAGAGGTGTTCCTTGCATTAAATACCTACTGAGACGAAAGTTTACCCCAAACCTCAAGTGGAACTCATATATGAAATTTCTGGAAAAATGGTTGGTTCCTTTTACTGGTCCAGTAAGTACTTGATTCAGCCTGCTATGCTATCAGTCAGTTAAGTGTCATACGTGATACATGCTTGGGCGATCATGTCTTGAAAGAGACATGACTGACTGGGCAGAATATTATCCCACAGTAGGCTGCCATTGCTTTCTGCGGTAGACTGGTTGCCGACCAAGGCTATAGAACCAAGCTCTCGACAAGAATGATGAAGCCCGAACAGTCGCCCTGGATATCTTTAAAGCATTCGACAGAGTATGGCATGCCGGCCTTCTACGGAAACTGCGAAGCTACGGCATTACTGGACTTTTGTTGGACTTAATCCAGTCATTCCTCTCCAACCGCACACTGAAGGTGGTTTTAACCGGACATGCCTCCCAGAATTACCCTACAAACGCGGGTGTCCCCCAAGGCACTATCCTAGGTCCTACGCTCTTTCTAATCTACATCATTGATCTCCCCGATGCCATAAGATCACAAGTAGGCATGTACGCCAACGATACCACAGTGTACGCTCGCCTCGATCAAAAATCTGATGTTGACAATAAGGCGAACCTCGCGGCTGAGCTTGAAAAGGACCTCCAAGCCGTGGTGGATTGGGGTAGGAAATGGCTCGTAAAATTCAATTCTTCCAAAACGAAGCTGCTGTCAATTAACCACCACAGACGACCGCACCTCCCTCCCATTAGCATCGACTAGGCATGCCTCCCAGAGAGTAAAACACTACGCCTGCTTGGCCTGACACTCTCAGCGGACCTCAAGTGGAATGACTACGTCGAATCCATTGCTAAATCTGCTACTATGAAAGTTGGCTCTCTGTGCAGGGCCCGGAAATTCTTTCAGCCTGAATCTATCCTGCACTTATACAAATCTACCATCCGCCCGTGTTTTGAATACTGTTGCCACATCTGGTCGGGTGCCCCTACTATTCTCCTCGGGCTTCTTGACAAAATACAGCGAAGAATCTGTAGCATGATTGATACCGACTTAGCTGACCGCCTGCAGTCACTCTCCCACCGGCGTGACGTGGCTTCCCTGTGCTTCTTCTATAAATAGTTTCATGGCTTTTGCTCTGATGAACTTAAATCACTGGTGCCACCTAGGTGTGAGTTTGCACGAGATACTAGATTGGCAACTAGGTCCCACCCTTTTACAGTGAAACCGATGAAATATAACCGCAATTTCTACTTCAACAGCTTCTTTTCTCGCACTTTCCGACTGTGGAATTCACTTCCGCATGCTTGCTTCCCCGACGGCTATAACCTCCAGAAGTTTAAATGTAAGGTCAACAGACACCTCCTAACACACTAACCCTCCCATTCTCTCCAACTCTCCCCCTATCTACATCCTAACTCGTCTATAGCCCTGTGTAACCCCCTGCGCTATAGTGGCAGTGGAATGCCTTGCTTGGGGTGACATGATTAAAAAAAACCAATCTGTTCTGTAACCAATAGCTGGAAGGAAGAGACGGATTAATACCTTTCCCAAGGGTATTTGCGCGTACGTGAATGCAATGAATTCAGCTGGAATTCGAACTCGACTCCCCGATTTCGAGTCCTGAGCCGATATCCACTGCACAACGACGCACATCCCAATGCTATACTTTTACAAAAGTTAGATCAGACCAAAAATGGAGTCCTCACTTTTCAGTCTTGATAGAGTTCAAAAGCATATACACGGCCTTGTGGGTGATAAATTATTTTGTACCTAATAATCCTTTTCTCACAGACTAAATATCACAAGTCTCACTAATCTATTGCTATTTTCATGGAACTCTTGTGTTATTGAAGACATAACTTCTTGTATTCACCCTTCAAGTTCTTTCAAAGTCTTAGTTTCGTATAGTAGATTTGCTCCTTTAACCAGTTCGAAAGAAAAACAGTCATTTGGGTTTAAGTCAAGACTCCTGGTTGACTGCTCATACGTAAAATAGAGAGTTACTTTTCCATAAACCGGTAGATTGTTATCCAAAAATTCCAACTCAAAGGTCTTTCAACTGTAAAAGGATGTAGTGTGAAGTCAATATTTACCCGAGCATTCCGACAAAGGTGGGATGTAACACATGACCGATTTTCAGCGTAGGCATTCCGAGCGCGTACACTCGTTCGAAAATTTCCCGTAGACCCTGCATATGAATGGTCAGGCTCTTGTCTGTTTTTCTCCCAGACAAGACTCTTCTCTTCGGTATTACATCGTCTGGGTTACTCTACAAAGGCAGAGAGTCCGTCAAGGATAGAGTTTTAATGAACTCTGAAAATTGATCTGGCGATACAATATTGCTAACCATTACAACACGCCGCTGTGTTTCAGATGTGGCACAATACCAAAAGTATGAGGCACCCAGTGTGGATCGATCTCACTATTCAATCGTAATTGATCTGGAGAGTCAAGCTTGCTAACAAATGGTGATTTCTTATGCGTAACTTAGATGACTTAAAAGGCCGAATGTATAGCGCAACCAGTAATAATCAAACTTACTATCCAATCGTAATTCTTCTAGTGAGTCAAGCTTGTTACCCATTACACCATGTTGAAGTACCCAAAGAATGTAGTGTGAAGTTGACACTATTCTGCTCCAATGAGCCTTGGTTAAGTCGTTTATGTAAAACGGGTTCGCTGAATGTTTCTTTAAGGTACATCGGAAGCTACTTCTTTTTCTGATTTAGTTTCAACAGTCGGAAAATATTTGACGGTGATTTGTGCTATAAAAAGAAACAAAAGAAGAAAACTTAACAAAAATCCGGAATTTTTTGTCTTAGTTTAATAAGGTATATTTTTAGAATTAGTTTATTATTCCAATTTACAGGTTGTAATAACGATCACTCATTCTTCAATTCTGAATTGCACTTAACTCTAAAGTCTCACAAATGCAATTTTTAATTTTTTGCTTCGACTTTTTAAAAGTTACGGGGAATTATTCTGCTATTTATATTTCCATGTTGTGCCATTCTAAGATTATAGGCTGGATATTAATTTTTATCTTGACATAATATAAAGTTGGAGAGCTTACTTTAACACCGTCTTCAGTGCCAATACGTACGAAATATCACAACCGTGTATAAATAAGCATATTGTAAAACTGCAAGTGTTCCTTGTGCACACACATTAAACGGATATCGACGGAACCTGGATTCGAACCCAGGAATAGATATTTGGAAAATATCTCTGTATGTATTTTTTTCCAAAAAAATCAACTTTTTCTTTTCTCAGGAAGGGTTGAGAGAGAGAGAGAGAGAGAGAGAGAGGGGGGGGAAGAAGATAAAGGCTGGGGTAGCAGAGAAAAGTAGAGAGGTGAAACACAAGGCATTTATTAGGTGACATGTTGATATGATAATAATTTAATATTGTCTAGCTGAACCAGCATGTGGAGAAAATTCTGTTTCTTTCTTCCATGTTTGTCTGTTATTCATTCCCTTCATTCTCGCGGAGAAGGAAAGAAAGGAAACAATCAACGAATGGTAAAATTATCTGTAGAATTTTTAAAAGACCACCCACGAAGGATGTAATTGCAATTAACGCTGAAAAGTGAATGTGTAAAGTCAACGAAGTGGAGCCGGCATAGCGGGAAATGTGGACGGTTGAGCTGAACCAGATAAATGAAGTTGACATGTTTTATATTGAAGCAGTTTCAACAAAAACACAACAGATTTGAAAATCAGCAGAAGTCGGCAGAGACGCGTAAAACAGACGAAGAACGCGTAAAATGAAAGACGCGGAAAAATCCTCTCTCTCTCTCTCTCTCTCTCTCTCTCTCTCTCTCTCTCTCTCTCTCTTCCACACGCTAGTGGCATGTACACCGTCTATAGGCAGAGAAAGCGAGAAGACTGTATTACTTCTAATAGCAACAACAGACATAGCAGCAGTAGCTTGAGGGCACTAAAAAGTTGGATTGTATTTTATTTTTAGTTCTTATTTTTTATTTTATCTTTATTATTCTCTCTCTCTCTCTCTCTCTCCCTCTCTCTATCTCTCACTAACATTCTCTCTATGTACTGAGAATTACAATATAATTATTAGTCCACATGCCTTAATTTCTGCTTCGTTTCTTTGGTTCTGGCCTGTTTTCCTTGTTTGTGCATGTGCATCCAACTATCTCTTGATTTCAGTTGTTGAGAAGGCAGATCCGTAATTTCCTCTGAGATCAGAAATCCCAACGTGGCAGGAGAGGTAAAAGATTTTCGACTGATCATTTGACATCTTCGATCACCTGGGGCGGAACGGAAGCGAACAGCTGCAGACTCAGGTGCAAGTAACTTACGGCCAGTTAACGAACGCAACGTAATTTTGAGACCAGGAGGGTTTAGGGTGTCATAAGAATATCGCTAGAAAGCAGATATTGATCAAAGCATTGTGCAAAGGAAAATTTGAACACAAGGCGCGATTTTCAACAAATGAAGTTTGGTAAACGTCTTTGGGCGCTGAATGTGTTAATATCAACAGTCTAAATCAAAAGGCCCACTTGCATTTCCTTCAAGACACACAATTCGAACCTTTGGTTTATGATACAAATATGCGTACACTAGTTACAGTGCCACGCCAACGTTACATACGGTTTTTAATTCAGAGTTGATCTTCCAGACTGGTTACCAACCATGGCTAGGATGCCCAGTATGCCTTGTTATTTAATCTATACCTGGGTGAAAAAAGATTGTTTCATGCCTTCCCCAAGGGTAACTTTTTGAAAGCAATCGTAACGAACTAGTCTTGCCGATTGTGTTAACAATTGGGCTACATGCAGCAAATCAGGAGAACCACGAGAAGAGAGACAAATGCAAAGAGATATTGTATACAATTTTGCAAAGTCATCAGCAGCATACCATTGCATTCCATTGTATTTATGATGTGAATATAACGGTTCAGCCGATTCATTCTCGTGCTTTCAAAAACTAACTTATTGGCAACTTAGTCCATTTCTTTAAAAGTGTTATCGTGGGAAATAACTTTTTCTCCACAGAATCCGTTTTTTTTCTAACTCTAATTCTACCATCCGCCCACGCATTGAATATTGCTGTCACATCTGATCTAATATTTCTGCTATGATGGTGGTGTAGAGGATATCGACTTGGAACGAGAGATAGGGGTGTCGAATTCGAATTCCAGTTGAATTCTTTGCATTCACTTACGCACAAATACCCTCGGGAAAGGTATCAATCCGTCTCTTCCTTCCAGTTATCAGTTAAATAATAGGACAGATTGGTTTCTATAGCCTTGACTGGCAACCAGTCTACCGCAGAAAGCAATGGCAACCTACTGCGGAATAATCTTCTGCCCATTCAGTCACGTCTCTTTCGGGACATGATCGCCAAAAGCGTGTATCACGTATGGCACTTAACTGACTGATTTAAAAATTCTTTATAAAATCCAAACAGAAATCTGCAATATAATCGATCTTGACCTAGCATCATGGTTTCTGTTATTTTTCCTTCGTTGTAACAGAACTTTTCCGTGTTTTTTCTATATATATTTTCATGTTAATTGTTCTATTGAGTTTTTCTCTTTGATGTTAGATTTTTTAATATTTTTTAAATTTCCCTCCTTTACAGACAAAAGTTTGTACACATAGGGCTTAGACTTTTATGAAATAAATATCGCTTTCCTCTGTGGTATCTCGAGTTTACGATTTTAAGCGCGGTACTACATTGGTAGCTAGGTCTCTTCATTTTATAGTTCAAATGTCTAGATGAAACCGTAAGTTCTATGCTAATAATATATTCTCAACCTTGTGGAAGCCTCTTCTGACTTCTTCATTTGATTAGGTGTTTAAAAATTGTCAATTCAATATCAATCGCCATCACCTGTCTTCTTAATTATTTTTCTTTTAATGTTCTCTCTCCTTTAATATCTTTTTCTTCTTTTCTTCTCGTATTCTTTCACACTCTGTGACCCTTTATTGTCTGGCTTGTGGAGAAACACTTTTTAAAAAATAATCGCTCATATTCTGCTACGCTAGATGCGCAGGAAAAAGAACCATTTCTGCCACTTATGTGAAGAGATGATACTAATCTAGACACGAAAGTGTTCTCTGCTATACACAAGCTGATATCTGACATGAACTTCGTTGACAGACATGAAAAATGTTCTTACGCGTCTTTACCATTTGTCGATACTTTCATTTATTTATTAGGTAAGCTGTGTAGACAACTGCAAATGAAAACAAGAAAAGTCAGATCGTCTTGTTATCGATTACTTTTCTTGACTGATATGTGGACTTTCTTTTTTTCGTTTTTTCGAGGAACAGCGTAAAAATAATTGACAACCACAAAAATTTGATTCACGCCTCCTCAGTAAATTGCAAATAAAAAAGTAAAAGCAAAAAGTATAACTAATTCGTGAAATAATGCAACATTTTGATAGGCCAAAGATAATCTAGCAATCAGAATGCTAGAGGCTTATTACGAAAACGACAACTTTATCAAACGTCAAATCTCACTAATATCTCACACATGCGCAGACCAAACACATACATTATGCATAAAACTACATAAATATATCTCGATTTACATATTATCGTAAGCAGACAGGCGCATACACACACACACTTACACACACAGACACATATAGATATAGACAGCATGGATATGGGACTCAACACTACCTTGTTACTGTCAGCTTCACACCTCATACAATATTCAGACAAGTGTATATATATATATATATATATCTATTCTTCATTTGTAAACATGTTATTACGCGACCTAGGTTTCTACCATGTGGTGTCTTTAGGCAATTTGCAATTACTGATTTTGGTGGAAATTGAAATTAAAATATGAAAAAAAAAACATAACGTGGAATATAGTGAAAACAGCCAAGCCTTACAACGTTGGCAAAATATGTAGACTGTGCCAGGAAGAAAAGTTAGCGATTATGCTATTCCCAAATAAAGATGAACAATTAAATGAAAGAACAGAAATTATGACTAAGCGTAACCATACCAAAAAAGACCTATTAGGGGTATACAACCATGAATGAAAACATTATAATTTCTTGTTATTTTAAAAATCAAGCGTTCAAAAATTCCCCGTGAGCGTTCAAAAAAATCATCGTTATCCGTTACGTGATCGTTCTTTAAAAAAAAACAAAAAAAAAACGGTAAAATCAGTTATTGCAAATCGTCTGAAGACACCACATGGTAGAAACCTAGGTCGCGTAATTACTCGTTTACTAATGAAAAATATTCAAAATTTCTACAATATAATTGTATTGAACACTTTTTATACAAATGTGTACTGGTCTAATTTTATTATGTCCAAAAACAAAGTAATTAAACAATCAATATCAATATATATATATATATATATATATATATATATATATATATATATATATATATATATTTAATCATTTCACCCCGAGCAAGGCAGAAACGCCACTGATGTGCAGGGGGTTACATAAATGTAAAAAGATTAATTAGAAAAGAGTGAGGAGTACAAGCTAGTTAGAAAGGAACAATAGAAAGCTGAGAAAGCAGGTGCAATGACAGATACATGGGCGGAGAGAAAGGGAAGGTTATACAGGGGAGGGGAGAGAGCTAGAGGCCAGTGGTTAGTAGGTGAGTATTAACTTTGCTTTTAAATTTCTGGAGGTCGTAGCCGTCAGGAAAGCAAGAATACGGGAGTGAGTTCCACAGGCGGGAAGTGCGAGAGAGGAAGCTGCAGGAGTAGAATTGTCGTCTGCGTTTGGCTAACCTGACTGTGAATGGGTGGGACCCAGTTGCCAGTCTGGTTGAACGGGTAAACACCTGTTGAGGAGGCATCAGTGACTTTAGCTCATCCGAGCAGAAGCCATGAAAGTATTTATAGAAGAGACAGAGGGAGGCCACACATATATATATATATATATATATATATATATATATATATATATATATATATATATAAAATGTATCAAAATAGTTTCACCAATAGTTTGCCACCTGAACACTAGTCGGGTTGAGCCGGGTTCCTCCCCGACGGAGAAAGTCTCATTGGGATTTGTTTAAGGACAAGGTCCCAAGTCCTACGCTGTTATTTAACCCATAACTGGAGAGAAGGTACGGATTAATATCTTTCCCAAGGGTGCCAGCGCGTAAGTGAATGCAAAGCATTCAACTGGAATTCGAACTCGGCTCACCGATTTCTTTTTCCGGACTGATATCCACTCCACAATAAATGCTTACAGCACCTGGTATTCCCCAGCGGTCACCCATCTAAGTACTGACCAAGCTCAACGTTGCTTAACTTCGGTGATCGAGCTGGAACCGATGTATTCAACGTGATAACCGTAAGCTCTCTGAACACTCCCCCATGAGTAAACTTGTGTTGATGATTTATTGCACAAACTGCCGATCTGTTGTTTGTCCTCAGTCTTGATTACAAATGAAACAACATTTAGAAAAGATGGAATAGCAAATTTACGCAACCAGCATTTATAGCCAAATCGGAATTCACATGATACACTACAGGCTAGGAACTAGTGTTAGTTTACGATTAATGTGTGGCTTGAATTGTATGTGGCTGTCTGGTAGGTCTATATGTTCTCCCAGCACTTCCTGTAGTAGATGTCTGTAGGGACTTTATTTCAAACACACTTCAGGGCCTACTAGATGTAATATTGCTAATACAAAGACTCATATGGTTCATGCATGATGAGTTTCCAGCAGATTTTAGTTACATTGTTCGCGATGCACTGGCTGACAGGTAGAGAAGAATCGGTTCCATGCCTGCAGGTTACCCGAGTGCATTCTTTTGGATTTTTATCTGTGGGGGCCATTTAAAACAATTGGTTTATGCAGAGATGTTTCATCAACGTGTCCTGAGGGCCTACGAAACCGACGATACCGCGTAGGAGTATTTAAAAAGGCCTGGCATTCACTCAACCGACAGGGGATATGCGTGTATAGAAGCAAGCGGAGGATATTTTTGATACGCCATCCAATGGAATTAAATTGTAACCCATATTTTAAAATATTCATGATTTATTTATTAACTTTAATTTTTTACAAAAAACGGATATGTGAGGAAAAGGTTTAGCATAATGTTTTATTCGAAAGTTGATATAGGCGTCAGATTTCGCCAGAAGTTTCTCGAGCCGCCCAGGAATCGCGTCAACTGATTTTACCAGGAACTCTTGTGGCATGAAAAGCATAACTTCTTGTATTCGCCCTTCAAGTTCTTTCAAAGTTTTGATTTGGTATAGTCGACTTCTGTCAAATTCTTTCAATTCACTTACGCACAAATACCCTTCAGAAATATATCAATCAAGCTCGTCTCTCTCCATCTATGGGTTGTATATTAAGATAGAGTTGGTTTCAATAGCCTTGGTTGGTGGCCGGTCTACCGCAGAAATTAATGGAAAACAACTTCAGAAAAAATGTTCTGCTAGTTAGTCATATCTCAAAAGAGACATGATTGTCCAAGCGTGTATCACGTATGGCACTTAACTGACTGACTGATGGTAAGCTTTGCTCTTTAACCAGTCCCAAAGAAAGAAGTCACAGGCTGTTAATTCTGGATTCTTGGCTGGATACTCATATATAAAATAAGGAGTTACTTTTTAATCATTCTTATGTTGGTTCGTGTGTCATTTGTTTCTTAATACACTGTTGCTTTCTTGTGTCATTACACATTTATAAAGTTCAACTATATCAATCTATATACTAATAACATATATTTAACATCAGTATTTACCAGCGCGCCCACTACGCAACCAGGTATGACACAAGGACATACTAATAACATATATATATATACGTTTTAACACTGATATTTTTCGTTATGCACTGTTTTATTACAGCACTCGCTGCGTAACATTATATATATATATGTGTGTGTGTGTGTGTGTGTGTGTGTGCAAAAGAAGCCCACATATCAGGCAAATACTTGTAGACAACTCCGAATGCAGTAAATGCTTAGACTAAAAAATAAATGACCAAATCTTTGAAGGGTATGCAGTCTGTAAAATGCTGTCTCCACCAGCATGATAGATAGATAGATAGATAGATAGATAGATAGATAGATAGATAGATAAAATATGAAATGACTTAGAAAGAAAGAAAGAAAGAAAGAATATGAAAAGACTTAGAAAGAAAGAAAGAAAGAAAGAAAGAAAGAAAGAAAGAATATGAAAAGACTTAGAAAAAAAGAAAGAAAGAAAGACAAACAGAACGAATATGAAATGACTTAGAGAGAAAGAAAGACTTAGAAATTAAGAATGAATAGAAAAAGTTTTATCTAAGTAGCTACATAGATAGTTAAATTTGAAAATATATGTTGAAAGCAATAAAAGTTTTTTAAAAATCATGTTTCTGATACGAACAATATTTAGTAATAATTTTCTGAGTTACATAGTATCATTATTTGCTCATCGATACAGAAAACGAAATTGATGAATCAAGTTCAAATTCCGTTCTAAACTTTTGTCTTCGTTTTCACATGTATGACTTTTGCAAAGACATGAATCAAATTTTTCTCCACAGTTGAATGACATTTTAACTTTGTGAGTCAGTCTAGGAAAAGGACAAGTTTGAATTCAAAACCACGAAAAAAAGCAAAATGATGCTAGTCCACTACCTTTCAAAGGATTTATGGAAATTCACATATATAAGATTTTTAATTCTTTTTGGAGACATGATCACCTATATCTTGAAGTGATATAGTATTTATACTAAACTTTTGTCACTAAATCTGTAGTCAATTTCTTGTCTTGTAATAAAGTTCCCTAATTTGTCTCCTTTAAGAGACAGAGTAACGTAAGTCAAACAATCCAAACACCTGTCTCCTGTTCGCTACTGCAATCGCACTGTTTGTCATTTCTTTAAATCTCTGTTTATGGACTGGATGACAGGTCAAACTGCATAGGTTATTCTCGTGAAAATCTATCCAACTCCAAGATATATCTGTTTTCAATATACGACTAGTAAAAACTCCATTTTCTTTTAGGGAATATTTTACATGCAAGCCACGTCTGAATCAGTTTTCATCTCGTGAGTAAGCCAATTTCTCTAGTGTTACAATATATTTACTTGAAGTCATATAAACTGGTTCTTCGATCATGAAATATAATTTGTATTCAATGAATTCATTAAACAATATTTCGATATCTTCAAATTGTTTAAACTGCACAGGAAAGAATTAATATAAACATTTTTAAATTTTAATTTCTTGCATATTAAACGAATAATTTCATTTTTGGCAGAAATTTATGAGGCCTTAGGTAACAATTTATGAAGTCTTGTTTTCATGTTTAAATTTTTGGGGATTTTTTTGTTCTTCCATTTGTTTACTGTTGATTTTTGTAGTTTTTTGTTTTTGTTTCTTTTAATTTCAAACATTAAACAATTTATTTAGTTTAGTACGGGATTCACGCCAGGAAATACCGAAAAATTAAATCGAATATAATAAAGAATTTTGTTTTAACAGTAGCTGACCCGTGGTGACGCCAGTATGTAATGGGTTCACCAGGAATACCAAAGTAGGCTTTCAACTCAGTGTCAAACTTGAGCAACAAAAGTGTCAGGTGAATCAATTAGAAAGTTTCCTGATAGCCAATAGGTGCTGAATAGTTGCTATCCCGACATATAAACGAGGTAGATGAGCTTAGGATGTGAACAGGAGGGTGGGAGCAACTAAATGGTGTGATGTTTTGTAAGCGTTCTCATACAGAGGAAAATTATAGTCTTTCGCATTCTCGCGAGATCTTCGTTTAAAAAAAGTCCCCCATATCAAACACCCTGACGCTGATATTAATTGATGAAGTCCAGACGTGAATAAACAGTAAATATTGGTATTAAATAGATTGTGTGAAAATGAAAGATCTGGAGAATAAACTTCCGGTTCTAAACTCGGGACTGTTACAACATAAAGCAGAATTCATAATGCAGAAAAGTCGCTGGTAGACCTTATTCTTTATTAATTTATTGTTATTAATTTCACTATATTAGAAAATTAAAAAAAACTGTACCCACAAAATAACATTTATATCAATAAGATATAAAGTTCATATTAATAAAAAAAAAATAAGGTTTCTATTAATAAAAAATAATGTTTACGTTTCAAGCACGAAAAAGAATCGAGCAGATACAGATTCGAAGAAATCCTAATAAGATACGTGCGTTCATTAAGTAGCTAATTGAGTTTCGATTTATCACGATGGTCTCCTGTAGCCAAATTAATAATTGTACAACTCGGTTAATGGGGTGATTTCCTTTATGAAAAAAAGGGATACAATTTCGGTTGCCTGACACAAGACATTTTTCTTTAGTTGGACTTTTCGATCTAGTCCGGTTGATGTCAAATGTAGATTAAGAAAATAAAAAAATACAAGGATGTCACCTTAAGCACGCGTACCCACTAGAATAATTTTATAGTAACGTCGGGTTAAAAGAAATAATCTCT
>JBBBDQ010000525.1:1352500-1410000 GCA_037127315.1 Ascarosepion bandense | reverse complement strand
ATTAATGTAATTCTCATTAAATTAATCGAGCCTTGGGCTAGTTTGGGAAATAATTGGAAAGAGTACTTTAAAAATGTTTTTTTTGTTCTACTTTTTTCTTTTATCCAGATCTATTCATCTATCTCTCTTTCTTTCTCTGACTCTCTTCCTCTCTCTCCCTCTACATATAAATATATGTGTGTGTGTGTGTGTGTGTGTGTGTGTGTGTGTGTGTGTGTGTGTGTGTGATGAATTGTCGTTTAACTTATACAAAATTGAAAAAAACACCAACATCTCATTTTAACAGATATATTTACCAAAATTACATAAAAATATCTTGAAATACTAAAGAGAAAATTTATTCAATAAAATTGCTTCTGGCTTCAACCACAGCCTCTGGATGGCTTTGGAATCTACCGTATCTCTTCTGGACAGTCTCCTTGTTTAAGTTGATCAATACAGCCATGATCTTTGTTTTTAGTTCATCTTTGGTGTTACAAGAAGTTTTGTAGGGTTTTTCGCCTAACTGCGCTCTACATAAAATAACAAAATGCATTCTGTAGAGTTAGGTGGCCAGAAATTGTCTGACAGCCATGAATAGGTGGCATGGTGCAAAAACATATTGACAGACATAGGATCTTCAAAAAGCCACCCCTTTGACCTAGAGCAGCACTACACACAAAATGCACTTGATGTAGGCCTCCGTGTTGAGTCTGAGGCCCGCATCAACAAATTCGGGAGTTCTTGTCTTATCAGAACGATCAGAGTGAGTTTTCTTAGCTGCCATACTTTCATAATGACCATTAGACTCATCCAACTCTTTCTGAATCCTCTACATTATCCGCAGATTGACACTCAAGCACTCTGAAATGTTAATATAAGAATATCCGGTGTGGGTGCTAATCAGTACAGCCTGACATTTCCAAATTTATGTTTGAGTAAATTGCGTCATGGTGCTCTTTTTTCTCACAGATGGTGCCCAACTGACCCTGCTATACTGTGCGATTGACAAAATCAAAAACGACGATAATTTACCCATTGCACTATCTATCTGTCTATTTATTTATCTATGCATTCCTCTCTGACTCTCTTTGTCTGCCTGTCATTCTTTCCTTCACTCTCTCTCCTCATATAAATATATATATATATATATATATATATATATATATATGTGTGTGTGTGTGTGTGTGTGTGTGTGTGTGTGTGTGATTTAAATAAAATAAGCAACTCCTGAGTATGTTTATTGTATATGTAAAGCGAAGAAACACAGATCAATGCCATATTAACTATTGGGCCCTTAATAATTCTAAATACGTTTCCCAATGAACAGCGATTGACCAGAATTAAATGCTTCATCCGTTCACACACACACACACACACACACACACACACACACACACACATATATATATATATATATATATATATATATATATATATATATATATTGAAAACATTAGCTACTCCGGCATATACGCATCGCTCATTCAATAATGAATTAGAGCACTATGGCTATTGGGCGTGTATAATGATATACGCGCAAAAAAGTCTGCCTTCTTCTACCGAACGCTCGTAGCCCAGAGGTAGAATCGCCGACTGACGCCAATTCGGTCGGGTTTCAACCCTGGGTTAAAAAGCAATCGGAGTCTAACCGTACTGATGAGCGAAATAGATCTGTCTGCGGATGACTATATATATATATATATATATATATATATATATATATATATATATATATATAGCAGTATTAAATCTAAGAGAAGATTCGATAAATAATCCCAATAGACCCTAGTGATATTCGGTTAAATATTAAAACTTATCCATCAGAGAGCATCTGTTTGGAGTTGAATAAAATGGGTTCTGTTAAACCTGTTGTAAATGGCTATTCCATCAATGTAAAATTTGAATTTGCAGATAAATCTTCCAGAATCATTGCTTTTACTATTTCTCAAACGACGAGCGTTTAAATATGTCGAACGTTTGAGCATATTAAGAACTATTTGTCAGATTGGAACCTTTAATAAAAGGTTTAAAGAAAAAGATCGAATCAAATAAAGAAATAATCTATGTCATGTACGGAACTCTCCTACGTCTTCGTGATTTCTGTATTTGGCTTGCACTAAAGTGTGTTTTAATGAAATGTTCCACTAACTAGTCAGACATTATCATATGTCTTCATGGCCTCAGTATTAAGCGAGCATGACTGTATCATCTCATGATCTCTCTATTTATATAGCACTACAATAAGTCTTTATGATCTCTGTCTTGAGAAAACATTATTAAATGTCTTCACGGTCTCACGACTGGGAGAAGGATTACTATGTCTCTTCGCGCTCTCTCTATTGGCAATACCATGTGTTAACTCTTAAATGGCTGCGTAGAAAATTAAAGGTTTCTTTCCGTATATGTATGAGTGCGTAAGTACATCATTAAGCCTACAGAAGACAAGAGCATTCATTGCATACAATAAATACTTATTTTTCAACACAATGGCCATCTTATTTCAGCCAGTGGCGAGCAATAATTAGAAACATTATAAATAGTACAGCTAAAATCTCTAATCAAAATTCAGCTACTAACAATGCGAGGCTACAGACTCAATGATCCGCCAGGGTTTTTTCTTTTGTGTGTGTGTGTGTGTGTGTGTGTGTGTGTGTGTGTGTGTGTGTGTGTGTGTGTGTGTGTGTGGCGCGCGCGCGCGAACGCACACACACAATTAGATAGATAGATAGATAGATAGATAGATAGATAGATAGCTTGCGATAGTTATTGCTGGTACAATACTCGTCAGGTTAGATACACTTATTTAATACATTAGCGTTTACTATACTGACTACAGTGCATAAGATTCACTAATCATTCATTACTAATAAATTTCAAACCTGTTCTAAACTAAAAAAAAAAAAAATGGGCGCGTGATTAGAATATTCGCTTTTTGACTATGAAACCCGGGTTCGGATCTTGCAGTGGAAAGTGCCTGAAAACCATACCATGGATTGAACCAATCCTTGTGAGTGAAATTGGGTAGACGGCTCTCTTTAAGGAGCCGTCGATGGTCGGGCTGGCTCGAAGTCACAAGTCATCGGGACCGAGTGATTGAGCGTCCTGACTTTGTTCAGACTGATGTTCATGCTACATAACGCTCTCACTCCCAGAAACTGTAACTAAGGTCTGCTCAGCATAGTTGCAGTATAAACCACAGGTGAGTACTCTGGGTGTTGAACAAACACAAGTGTGCCTGAGAAGGCGTCTACAATGGGGATTATCTAGCCGCCCCGGTAATTTTTTTATCATTAAAACATGACGGTGTTAAAAAACGTTCCAAAATGACCGATTCGATATTTTGTTTTTTTCTAATTTCACCATTATAAAAGTGGTTTCTGTAAAAGATTTTATGAATATAAATAAGCAAATATTACCAAACTTTCATATCCTTTAAAATTTTAGACACTTTTAAATTGCCGGTGGATAAATTGTCACCTAAATTGCACTAAAATAAAAATAACAGACATCTCATTTTAACAAATATACAGGGTGTAAACGATAAATTGGCAGTTTGAGATCTCAGACTTTAAACCTTGATAAAGAAGGGACATTTAAAGACATTTAAGATTTGCGTATGTTTATTTAACTGTTTTATTAAATACAAACATTTTATTCTATGCGTCCACCTTCTGCGTCCACAACTTGCTGAATGCGAGCCCTAAAATCACGACAGGCCTTGACAGCTGACTCTTTCTTGATATCGCGGAATGCTCGCCTTACGGAGGTCTTCAGTGAGGCCACACTGTTATGGGAGCGAGCATTAGAGACTTTCTCAACATCGCCCCATAACCAATACTCGCAGGGGTTCAAATCTGGCGAACTAGAGGGCCAGATATTTGAGGGCACAAAAAACGGCAACTCTCTCTTCAAGAAGGTCTGCACTGTTTTTGATCCATGAGCAGGTGCAGAGTCCAGGATGAATATCACTTTGTTGGGATCATCGTTCTTCTTAATTCAGGGTAAGAGAACTTCCTCCAGAATCTTCAGATATTCCGCCGTATTGATCTTCAGGCCCACTTCAACGAAGTGACGGGGCATGACTTTCCCATCGCTGGCAATAGCTCCAAACACCATGACAGAGGCAGGATGTTTACTCTGCATGACTGGAGGAACACAAGAAGGGTCAATGGCGATAACACTTGAGTTTCTGCAGTTGGCGATTTCGTCTACCATGAACTTTTTCTCTCCACAAAAATGCGAACGGTACCACCATGGTGTTTCAGGTGATTAAGTAGCAAGGGGCTTCTCTCTTTACGAATGGTCTTAGATTTCGCGGTAAGACTATGACTTCATCCCAAGATCTTTCCGTACTCCATTAGAAATGGTCATTTTGGTCACATTCCGATTTTTCGCCAGGTCAGCCATTGACTGTGATGGATTTGCTGCAATGGATTGTTTCAAGCCACTAAGAAACCTTTTGGTGGGGATCTTATCACTTCTCGGACCGTGAGCCTTCCTTTGCATGTCTTTACCTTCCCTTAAGTTTGCTACAATACGATAAACAGTCCTAGGAGCATAGCCAGAGTCTCTGATAATGTCAGATGTCTTATGCCCGGCGCGGAACAATTCAGCAATAACCATTCTATGGTTAAATTCTACACTGGCACTCATTTTGTTAGTATTTTTAGGTGGCTAATCTGGACTTCAGACTCTAAAGAGTACAGAAACTAACATTTCAGACTGATAATGCCGCTTTAAAAAAACTAAATTGCGGATTGAAATTACTGCCAATTTATCGTTTACACCCTGTATTTACCAAAAAAACACAAAAATATCTTGAAATACTAAAGAGAAAATTATTCAATAAAATCACCATTGGCTTCAGCCACGGCTTCCTGACGACTACAGAATCTCGTGCAACTCTTCTGGGCATGCTTCTTTTAAGTCGGTGAATGCTGTCATAATCCTTGCCTTCAGGTCATGGGAATGTTCGTAAAATTTAAGTTTATGGGACATTCTATGAAAAAAGAGTAGTTTAGGTGATTACATTCTTCCCAATGAACTATTCTCTGTCTTTCTTTACGTCAGTTTGTTCAGTTCTATCTCTTCTCTATTTGTCTGTGTTTCTGTTTCCAAACGAGTGAACGGACGGGTCTGTCAACGAAGCATTCGAGTCGGAATGCTGAGGGTAACAATAATCAGCTAAGTGATATTACTTGTATTAATTATATATATATATATATATATATATATATATATATATATATATTAATTAATAATAATATATATATATATATTATTATATATCATAATCATATATAATAATTATATATATATATTAATTATATATCATAATCATATATAATAATTATATATATATATTAATTATATATATATATATATATATATATGTGTGTGTGTGTGTGTGTGTGTGTGTGTGTGTGTGTGTGTATTGTTAAATATAAGAGACAATGAATGTCTATTATGTTTAATCATGAGCCGTTCTAAACCTCCTATTTTGGCTTTAATTTCAGTTGAAAATAAAGAGAAAAATTCTCCAACATTTGGATAATTTTTTATTAATTTAGTTCTAAGCTTTCGGCTTACATGAGCCATCTTCAGAGAGGTTATAAGACGGTAATACAGTAACATCCACCATCACCGACGATTTTATTTTGTGTTGACATAAAGCTCCGCTAGGCAACGGCAATAGTTACCAAAAATAACAAACGCAATTCGCAAATTTGCAATGCTGTTCTATGACGTCACACCGCGTGATAGCGCCAAATGACAACAGAACCATGTATTCAAATGCAATGTAATGTGTTATGGCCGGATTATTGCCGTTGCATAGCGGAGTTTTATGTCAACACAAAAAAAAATCATCGGTGATGGTGGATGTTATTGTATTACTGTCTTAATAGCCTCTGTGAAAATGACTCATGTGAGCCGAAAGCTTAGAACCAAATTAATAAAAAATCATCCAGATGTTGGAGAATTTTTGTCTTTATTTTCAACTGAAATTAAAGCCAAAATACGACGTTTAGAACGGCTCATGATTAAACATAATAGACATTCATTGTCTCATATATTTAACAGTATATGTTTAGAAAATTATTTGCTGCCTCGATATATATATATATATATATATATATATATATATATATATATATATATTGGTTTCATCTTTGTTATTTTGTACGTCAGCTCACAATTGCGCATAAATTGTTCGAAGTTCTTCTTTTGTTTTGTTCAACTACTTACAACTGTCGAAGTCATTATCATGAACTGGATGCTGGCAGTGTGGTTAACAAGACTTTATTTCCCTAAAACATGATATTTTTAGAGCGTTTGAATTGGAATCACTCTAAAATGACGCCATGTTTAAAAGTTAAAAAAGAATTCATTGAATAAATGTTATTATTAAATATTTTATACATATTTTATGATACCGTTTCCTGCAGAGCAAGAGAGTTATTTTAATTTTGTTAATGACTTCTAGAATTCTGAGTCTTTCTTTGTAACCAGTGTAGTATATTGGTATTGATTTACTAAGATTGTTTTAACAGATAATATTGGGATTGATTTACTAAGATTGTTTTAACAGATAATATTGGTATTGATTTACTAAGATTGTTTTAACAGATAATATTGGTATTGATTTACTAAGATTGTTTTAACAGATAATATTGGGATTGATTTACTAAGATTGTTTTAACAGATAATATTGGGAGTGATTTACTAAGATTGTTTTAACAGATAATATTGGGATTGATTTACTAAGATTGTTTTAACAGCTAATATTGGGATTGATTTACTAAGATTGTTTTAACAGATAATATTGGGATTGATTTACTAAGATTGTTTTAACAGATAATATTGGTATTGATTTACTAAGATTGTTTTAACAGATAATATTGGGATTGATTTACTAAGATTGTTTTAACAGATGATATTGGTATTGATTTACTAAGATTGTTTTAACAGATAATATTGGGAGTGATTTACTAAGATTGTTTTAACAGATAATATTGGTATTGATTTACTAAGATTGTTTTAACAGATAATATTGGTATTGATTTACTAAGATTGTTTTAACAGATAATATTGGGATTGATTTACTAAGATTGTTTTAACAGATAATATTGGGATTGATTTACTAAGATTGTTTTAACAGATAATATTGGTATTGATTTACTAAGATTGTTTTAACAGATAATATTGGTATTGATTTACTAAGATTGTTTTAACAGATAATATTGGGATTGATTTACTAAGATTGTTTTAACAGATAATATTGGGAGTGATTTACTAAGATTGTTTTAACAGATAATATTGGGATTGATTTACTAAGATTGTTTTAACAGCTAATTATTGGGATTGATTTACTAAGATTGTTTTAACAGATAATATTGGGATTGATTTACTAAGATTGTTTTAACAGATAATATTGGTATTGATTTACTAAGATTGTTTTAACAGATAATATTGGGATTGATTTACTAAGATTGTTTTAACAGATGATATTGGTATTGATTTACTAAGATTGTTTTAACAGATAATATTGGGATTGATTTACTAAGATTGTTTTAACAGATAATATTGGTATTGATTTACTAAGATTGTTTTAACAGATAATATTGGTATTGATTTACTAAGATTGTTTTAACAGATAATATTGGGATTGATTTACTAAGATTGTTTTAACAGATAATATTGGTATTGATTTACTAAGATTGTTTTAACAGATAATATTGGTATTGATTTACTGAGATTGTTTTAACAGATAATATTGGTATTGATTTACTAAGAATATTTTGGATTTTGCGCAAGGCTACAAATATAGAGAGCCCTGTGAGAATCCAAGTCACGACTCACTTTTAAATTATTTAGTGAGACAACTTTCTAACTTTTACAACACATTAAATATCTTTTATTTTTTGGGTTAAGATTAGGGTAGATTGTTCCAGTTCCTTCAGTCATGCCTCTTCCAGATGTCTCAGTATCAGCTATCTCTCTTTAACTCAACTCTTTAAGTTTTTTTAATATTTGTGTATATTTCTAAAATGGGGTATTGTAATTATTTACACTATTTACTGATGTCTTCGTCTTTGATGCCATATTCAAGACGTTTCGGTCCTTGTACTCTCCGGCTTTCTTCAGAGAATTGGAATTTTAATGTTTTTTATTTTTAATCTTTTCACCCCAAGCAAGGCGGTACTGCCACTGATGTGCATGGGGCTACATAAGAGTAAAAGTTTAGATAGGAGGAGAGTAAAGAGAAAGACGAAACAGTTACAATGGGTGTCATAGAAAGCAAGAGAAGGATTGGAACACAGATGTGAAGACAGTTGTGAAGGTAGAGAGAAAGGAACAGAACAAGATATATAGGGTGATGTAGAAAGAACTGGAGTCAAGTGGATAAGAGATGGGAATTGACATTGCATTTAAATTCCTAGAGACTGTAGCCGTCAGGAAAGTAAATATATAGAAGGGAGTTCTGCAGGCGGGAAGTACGAGAAAAGAAGCTGATGGAGTTGAATTGACGGCTGGATTTGGTTGGTTTAACTTTAAAATGATGGGACCTTGTTGCCAGTCTGGTTGCACGAGTAAATTCTTGTGGCGGGGAGCACCAGGAACTTAAGTTCGTCGGTGCAATAGCCATGAAAATATTTATAGAATAGACAGAGAGAAGCTACATCCCGCCGGTGAGAAAGTGGCTGAAGTCGAGCTGCCAAGTCGGGACTTATCACATTACAGATTCTCCTTTAGAGCCTGTCGAGAACACTGAGATGAACAGCAGGGGCACCTGACCATATATGACAGCAGTGTTCTATGCACGGACGGATGGTTGATTTGTATATGTGCTTAATGCTTTTATTTTTTGTTATTTTAATTACATGTTTTAAACAAATGAGTCGAAAAACTTTGGAAGACTCATAAATGGTAAAAAGAAATTCAAAACGTTATTTACAAATTTTCGTCTCAATTTCTGGGTTGAAATTTCTAGCCCTACTGAATAAAAGCATTGGTCTGTGTTGTGAGTTTCTCCCTTTTTATAAAAATGGACTCGTCCAGAGTATACTTATACTCATGCTATAGAAGCGAGACGGAAGAATACCGTTTTCTTACAGAGAGTTAACCGGAGAATACGAGAGTCCAGAGAGAGAGTGGCAGTCAGTACCCCAAAGTTCATAGTAGCTCTGTGCTCCACTCATCGAGAAGATTATTACGCAGTACCCATCAGCTTCCGACGCGGATATACTCAATGTACTACGGCTTCACTTCAAGAGACTTGTACATCTACATTTTACTAACCCGTATTCCTGGACTACTAATCTTCATTCAAGTATGTATCTTTACGTTAATACACTTACTTTACTATCTCAGTTTCTGGTAGTTGTTCATTTATTTATGCGGAACCCATTCCCGGGATCCACAACAGTTTGTGAATTTGGTGACACCGTGGTTGTGAGTTCAATTCTTATGCTGGGCAATATGTATCTGTACTCAGTGGAAACCAGTGAGCAATAACTAATCAGTACTAAATAAGAACTAGACAGTATCCCTAAATATGATCAGTGGAATAAGAACAGTCTAACCCCGTAGATTAAATAAAGTATTCAGTTCAGAAATCCCTGTAGTTTACCCAGATCGATATGCACTTGAGCACAATGGCCGAAACGTTGTGAGAACCCCAAAGATAAAAACATTTGTCCGAATATAAATATATTATTATTAGCTTCTTAAATATGCGAATATTTTATCGGTAGAAATATAACCGGAATTAACGCATTTGTTTTCTTTCCTTCGGAACGATATTTTGTCTTTCTTTTTTATGAGAAATCATTCGAAATATATGTTTTAATGGAGTTCACCCAAAACAAGGCTGTATAGCTACTAATACATAAGGGGTTACTGGGTTTGGAAGAATTAGAAACATTACTAAGGCGTGGGAACAAAAGAGGAGAAATCAGGGGTACAATAAATATAAACAAGTTTATCTTCATACCCTGCCTGGTGGCAAACGCTGCTGGTGGCGCCAGGGTGGCGGTCCCGCCATAGCCACCGAAATCGTGACATCACCCCTAGTCGGCGGCTGATGAAGACAGGGTATCACACGTGCTAACACACGTTGTATGTTACAAAAAAATATAGTATTTACATTTTCAAAGATTAAAGTTGACTGGAAAGGAAGGGAGTTTCACAGCAAAAACTGCGATTAAAGAAACGGTTAGCATAGATTTTCCAGTGATATCTATCCAACTGAATTATAAAATGATAAGACCACATCGCCAATCCAGTACTGCGCTTCGATATAAAAATAGTCTAGGTACCATAGTGAAGCTCTAATCCAAACAATTTTATCTCTGTTTTCTCTTTTTTTACAGTAGACAAACTCTGGATATAAACTTCTTGTTCTTGCAACATCAAAATTTTCCATCATTAGTCGGTGCAGTGAATTCTTGAGACGCTCTCACCAGGTTCTCTTTGAAAACAAGTTGTGGGCGAAACAAGATCATTTCAGCTTCCAGTGAGTTGTATTATCATTTCTATGGTGAGAGCTTAGAATATTTAATAATAGTTTATTTTTATATTAATTAATTATTGTCGATTTTATATTTTTATGTCGGTTAATTAAATTTTCTTATGTCAAAAGCAGCGTGTAATAAATTCTGTCGCTAATATGTTACAGATAATTTAGTGTGAGAAAAGTATGATGTAATAAACAATATATTTGTTATACCTTCAACACAGAGTATCCCACCAGCGCATATACACCAAAATTGTTGCTCCTTCAACACAGATCATTTTGCCAGCCATAAACATTACAACACTTGCTGCATCAACACAGACTATTCCACCAAACATAAATACCGTAAATGCTACTTCAGAGATGTCAATTTTGTACTTGTTTAGATTTAAGAATCTTAATTATACAAAATATCATTTTTCACGTTTTCAAGCACATGGCTTGTACATAGCATGAATAGAAGGTCGATATTCCATGATTAAAAGAATAATTTAGCAATTAAATTTAAGTATTATATAGAGACAAGTTAAAAGAATGCTTAACCCTCTAGGGCCATTCGTATCATATTTGATACAGTATGAAAACAAGCCTTGAAAGAAATATTTTCCTGAAAAATTTTTTAAGAGAAATATTTTATAAATTTCAAATGAAAGCAGTACTGACTGCTCAGTCAATGAATACCAAATGTTTCCTTATAGGGAAATACCAAATGTTTCCTTATAGGGAAATACTGTATCAAATATGATACGAATGGCCCTAGAGGGTTAAATTATATAAAGCTGTACTAATTAAGAACAGAAACGTTAACTTTTCAATTGTATTATTTTAGTCATTGCACATATTTACATACTTGTTTTCTTTGAATTTTTAGTAATTGTTTTCTTAGAACACGTCTCATCACAAAAGCGAGAAACAAGTTTTAGTATTTCCTTAACACACGATATCGCAAAACTATATTGCTAGTGATGAATAATAGGTTTTCGCTTTTAAAAAACCGCATTTGTAATTTTAAAACTTATTTTATTTTCCATAATCGTCTTGCATTTTTCTTTTTATTGAATTTAAAATATAGTTTATAACATAGAATATCTAAAAATAATTAATAGACGCTAATGATTATTTTCCCCCGAAAGTCCAAGTAGAATCCATTTGCTTTGACCTTTCTAAATTAAAAAAACGTCATATATCTATGTCTGCTTAATGAAGCTATAGAGAATCTTACAGTAATCCCATACTAATCCCACATTAATCTCACACTAATCGTTTTTTACCATTCTGTCGGCTGACCATTTTTACAGAACTAGCAGTTAAGCCTCCGCCCAAAGCAGTCTCTGATAAAACTTGACTGCTCTTAATTTTCTTGTCGGAAGCTTTCGAGTTTGCTTGCTTAGAAAATGGACGCTGACTGAAATTAGTGTTCAAGATTGGAACATTTTGAATAATAATTGATGAATTTTCCGGTTTGGCTGATCCGACAATCTGGGATTCTACAGGGGAGGATACTTTGACTTGACGATGAGAGTTTTCCAAGGCTTTTTCTTTATCCATATCCGGACAACTTTTATTGGCTGGCTTCTCTATATATTCTCTGGAGATTTGACCAGCAGATATAATAGCACTTCTTTCCATTCTCTCTTCATTCAGAATAGAATTCTCTTTTGAGATCAATTTAATTAACTCATTTTTTTCTCGGTTCTCGTCTTGTAGCTTTCTCAGTTGACGTCGCAGAACGACAAAAACAAATCTTTGCCAACAACTGACACTTTTCGAATGATTTTCAAAATTTTCACTTTCTCTTTCAATAGACAATCCTTGGATTTCAGCTTCTTGCTTGCATAATATTTTCTTTTTAATTGAAAGATCTGATTTAAGTTTCGCGATATTATCATCGGTTCTCACAGCGAATTCTCGATAGGCCTGCGTCAGACTCGGCGCCTCTTCGTCCCGTGGATTAAAACCAAGATGTGTGAGGACCCAATCCCTTTCAGCTTTAAGTGATTCGTATTCTTTTTGCAATTCCTCCAACTCTCGAAACCGGTACATAAATTTTCCGAAGTCCTCCAGGAAAAACGCAAACTCGTTTTCCATAATAGCTATCAATTCCTTGTCACATGATCTTGGTTGCAGCTGTAGTATTGACGTTATTTGTAGGTGTGTATTTCGAAGCAGACTTCTTGAAATTTCCAGTTGGTCCCCTAAACGTTTTAGGCTTGACTCGTTGGCCCGATTATGTCGAATTTGCAGCTCTTTCTCCCCATCACAACGTTCCTGGACATCTTTCACTTCTTTCTTTAAGTGATTTATTTCCTTACCCAAACGGTCTTTTTCCTGATCGCATGATTCGATTTCACACTTCAGCTCTGAAATCTCAGCTTCCTTCGATTTCAGAGCCATGTGGTATTCATAGGACTGCTCCAATTGAAGATTTTTCGCTTCCATAGACTTTTCTTTTTCAGCGTTTCTTTCTTTCCACAAACATCGGAACTTCAGTTCCTTCACCTGAAATCAGAAATTTTATATCGTAAATAAGATGGGGAAATTACGAATCAGTAAAACGAAATATTTATTATCTAAAATTTCTGTAATAATAACACTGATAAATATTTAATTGAGTTTTGAGTTTGAGTTTTGTTTAACAGCATATCAATCTCTGTCGGTTGTTTAATGCCAAAAATGTGCGATTTTTAGGTTTTTTTTAATGTTTAGTGATAGTGAGAAGGTTGATTTAGTCAAATTTTAACGAAAGTATTTTGTTTTTATTCTTTGTTATTTTAGAAAACTGAAAATGTCTTCTATTTTTGTATTAAAAAATGTCTCACTGAGAATAATTATTTCTTTCAAAAATGTTTTGTGGTAAACATTTTTTCTTCAAAAATGTATATTTTTCTATAAAAGTCTATTTTTATGTATATATTTCTATAAAAGTCTATTTTTATAGTTTTATAATGTTTTGACCACAGTTTGGGGGTTAACTATTTACTCATAGCTGGGACCCTAACAGGTGCTATCACTCCGGGTCTGAATGGACCTGGGAACAACAGCAATTAGCAGGTGGTTTCTTGCTCCTCACAACATCTCAATCAGAGGTCTTGCTGCCGGATGCAGTTTACCGTCATGCTCAGGATCCAAATATTTCATTAATAAATATAATTATAATACTGATGAAAGAAAGTGAATAGATTTATTTTGTTTTGTTTTACAAAATTCAGTTTGCATTTGAGAAAAAATAGAGTATTGAAGACATGTTTGTGTTGGAGCTACTCAATCCTGACTTTATCTTTTTAAAAAAGTTCGAAAGTGTCTATAAGGTCTAATGGTTGATGATTTGTTCTCAACTTTACAACTTCTTTCCCACAGAAGCAATTTTGCAATTTTGTGGTTACCCTATCGCTACTACCATATGAAATTTTCTTATAACTTTAATTCTCTTGTCCCTCTAGCCTCTGTCTGTAACATCGCAACTAGAACTAGCCTTGCTACTGTCATGGTGTCGAAACATTTTCATTTCTTCCATGTACCAAATGTAGGAAAACAATTCCACTTATCTTTTTTTCCGATGGACTTCCACTTTATTAAACAGACTTCTGCGTGTTTGCTTCCGTGAACACTTTAATTTTAACTTCTTCATTGTCAAAGATCAATCATTATCTTTCCTTTGATCTCTTCATTGTCAATGATTAATCATCTTTCTTTTGAATTCTTCATTGTCAAGGATCAATCATTATCTTTCCTTGACTTCTTCATTGCCAAGGATCAATATTTATATTTCCTTGACTTCTTCATTGCCAAGGATCAATATTTATCTTTCCTTGACTTCTTCATTGCCAAAGATCAACATTTGTCTTTCCTTGACTTCTTCATTGCCAAGGATCAATATTTATCTTTCCTTGACTTCTTCATTGCCAAGGATCAATCATTATCTTTCCTTGACTTCTTCATTGCCAAGGATCAATCATTATCTTTCCTTGACTTCTTCATTGCCAAGGATCAACATTTATCTTTCCTTGACTTTTTCATTGCCAAGGATCAACATTTATCTTTCCTTGACTTCTTCATTGCCAAGGATCAATCATTATCTTTCCTTGACTTCTTCATTGCCAAGGATCAATCATTATCTTTCCTTGACTTCTTCATTGCCAAGGATCAATCATTATCTTTCCTTGACTTCTTCATTGCCAAAGATCAACATTTGTCTTTCCTTGACTTCTTCATTGCCAAGGATCAATATTTATCTTTCCTTGACTTCTTCATTGCCAAGGATCAATATTTATCTTTCCTTGACTTCTTCATTGCCAAGGATCAATCATTATCTTTCCTTGACTTCTTCATTGCCAAGGATCAATCATTATCTTTCCTTGACTTCTTCATTGCCAAGGATCAACATTTATCTTTCCTTGACTTCTTCATTGCCAAGGATCAACATTTATCTTTCCTTGACTTCTTCATTGCCAAGTATCAATCATTATCTTTCCTTGACTTCTTCATTGCCAAGGATCAATCATTATCTTTCCTTGACTTCTTCATTGCCAAGGATCAATCATTATCTTTCCTTGACTTCTTCATTGCCAAGGATCAACATTTATCTTTCCTTGACTTCTTCATTGCCAAGGATCAATATTTATCTTTCCTTGACTTCTTCATTGCCAAGGATCAATCATTATCTTTCCTTGACTTCTTCATTGTCAAGGATCAATATTTATCTTTCTTTTGACCTCTTCATCATCAAGGATAATTCATTATCTTTCCCTTAACCGCTTTATTTTCAAGGATCAATCATTATCTTTCCTTTGACTTTTCCATGTCATGGTTCAACCAATATATTTCCTTTAACTTCTAAATGATCAATCATTATCTTTAATTTGACCACTGCATGTCAAGAATCAATCATTATATTTCCTTAACCTCTTCATGACAAGGATCAATCATTATCCTTCATTTAATCTCTTCATGTCATGGATCAATTATTATCTTTCCTAATAGTTAGTCATTTAAGTGTCATACTTGAAACACGCTTAGGCGATCATGTCTCGAAAGAGACATGACTGACTGGGCCGACGATTATCCCACAGTAGGTTGCCATTGCTTTCTGCGGTAGATTGGTTGCCAGCCAAGGCTATAGAACCCAATCTGTCTAATTATTTAACCCATAACTGGAAGGAAGAGCCGGATTAATACCTTTCCCAAGGGTATTTGCGCGTAAGTGAATGCAATGAATTCAACTGGAATTCGAACTCGGCTCTCCGATTTCTCGTTCCGAGCCGATATCCACTGCACCACAACGCACATCCTTGCTAATAGTAATCTTCACTTTTATCAGTTTCTCTTCCATTATTATCCAGCACTACATTCATTATCACCTTTGTTGGGTTTGAGCGCATCCTTGTGTGGCTCTCATGTCTTGTAATGAGTGAACTTGATAATGAAAAGATAAGAAATAACTGCTTGACGGTTAATTGATGTTTTTAAACTGTGTTTAAATCAATCAAAATTAGAACCCAGAACATTTATATATATTTCTCCATCAAGGTTAATAATTTCATCCCGCCTTGTTTGGGGTGAAAATATTACAAAAAAAAGAAGTTTTTGTATCTTCTTTGCAACGATACGGCTTGAAGATTTCTCAAGGTGAATCAAAAAGTGATAGTTGACGAGAGATCAGGAGAATATGATGGATGGGTATTGTATCCTGAGTCGTTGAACTTCTGCAAAGTAATCCTGGCAACATGTGACCGAACATTGTCAGGAACTAGAACTGGATAACCAGTTGCTTAACTGAATGTACGTTTCATCCAGCTGCTGGTAGTAAACTTCGGCAGTGATTCTCTGGTTAGATTACAGAAAGCTGTCATTGATAAACCCAATCGAGGACAACCGGACACTTTCCACAATTTTCTGTTGGTGAATTTTCTGTTTTAGAAAGGATTTAAATCCATCATCATGATCAAGCAATTGAGACTACAGTTTAGGATTGTTATAAATTATTTATTTCTCATCATAAATCAGTATTCAATCAAGGAATGGAACTTTGAAATTTCGCAGATGAAGCATCAAACATAAATCGAAACCTCGAACTCTGACTTTCTCTGAGTTTGATGTGGAACCCATTTTGCCAGTTTTCTTGAGATGGTCTGATATTGTTATAATGTAGAAACCTATTGTCTGAGACATTTAGATGACACACTGATGTGGGGTTTTTTTCGACTTGTGCTTTCAGATGTTGATTGTAATCGCAAATCGACATTCTCTAGAACTTTGATCTTAGAGACTCGTATCCTCACTGCGGAATTTCAGAAACCAACGCTGCACTCTCCAATCAAACGTTGATTTTTTATTCCATTCCTTATTAATATTGGCAGCTGTTTGAGAAGAATTACGAGCAAGCTTGAGCTCATGCAAAAAAGAAAACACATCTCTTCTTTTTTCAACCTTTAACAACCGCATTTTGAACCTAGAAAAACATATGACCTTCGGGTATTTAAAAGACGGTCAATATTATGAGAGACATAAATTTTTAAATTAAATTTTGAAAAAGATTGATATATAATTAACAAAGAGGATACATTTATCATTAGGAATAAGTAATATATGTTTATGAGAGCATTAAAAGATATTAGAATTCAATTAAAATGCTTATTCTAAAATCAGACATTATTTTCTGAACAACCTAATGTAATCAGACATCTTGAGGAAACACAAACTAGGAGAGAACAAGACATAACTTGTGTCTATTAAATATCTATATTTATATTTTAAATATTCTCATGTTTTAAATTTAATTTTTTTTGTCATTTTATCATAATTGTTACTCTTTCGTATATTGATCACTTTTTAGGTGCAAGAAATATTTACGATGAACTTAGCTCACCCTATATAAGAATTTACTCGAGCCACAAGGTTAGCAACTAGGTCCAACCCTTTTACTGTGACACAGATAAATTGTAAACGCAAATTCTACTCCATCAGCTTCTTTTCTCGCACTTCTCGCTTGTGGAATTTCCTTCCGTTTACTTGCTTCCCCGACAGCTACAATCTCCAAGAATTTAAATGTAAAGTCAATAGTCATCTCCTATCTCACTAACCTGCATCCTCTCTCTCATGCTCCTTTCTCCGTTCACTCCACTCTCATCAGTATTCTCATCTTGCTCTTACCCACTTCCTGACACCCCGTTATAACCTGTCACTCTTTCTCATAGCTTTCCACCTATGTAACCCCCTGCCAAACAGTGGCAATAAAATGCCTTGCTTGGGGCGATATGATTATAGAAAAAAAAAGAAACAGAAAAATCCTTTTTGCATAGACTAAAATACGGGTTCGGTTAAACTGGAAAACTATCGCTTATTTAAAATGTTAAAAGAACTGCTAATGAATGTGTTGTTTTATTATTTAGAGATTAAAAATAAATTATTTTGAGAAAAATGCATTTCTAAAAACTGATTCAAGCCTAAGTTGTAAGAGAAAAACGAAAAGAGTATGTTAACCTTTTACAACCGCATTTTGAACCCAGAAAAGCATATGACCTTCGGGTATTTAAAGGACAGTCAATATTATTTTTAATTTCACATGAAATTAAGTAAAGTAGTTATGCTTCTATTCCAAGGCGAGGAACGCAGGAACTGCGCATATCACATAAAAATCTGACAAGGAATCAAGGGGTCGATTTGTTTGAGATAATAAAAAATGAACTCGATTGTAGAAAAGAATTCTCTAACAAATGAGAAAGTATTTTCCATTTTTTGATTTTTAACTTTTTGCAACTTTTTAACTAAATTCCGTAGTCAATAAAGAAATGCAATAAATTCTCATTGCTTTTCACTACAAATCCAAGGGAGCCAATTCCTACTTCCCACGGAGAAAATGATTATAAAAATTCGATACTAAAATAAGAAAAAGAAATTTTGTAGTGTAATGTTACATATTGAATAGTTTGGCAGAAAAGCACAAAAAGCCTTTCGGTAATACGGTTATCTAAATTTCTTGAAGACAACAGACAATAGACATTGATCGCACTGAAAACCTTATGTGCGCCTTCCTTAGAATAGAAGTGTCGATATCAAAAATTTGAAGGTAGTATTAGTGCACAATAGATAGATAGATAGATAGATAGATAGATAGATAGATAGATATGAACAGACTGAGATAGATAGATAGATAGATAGATAGATAGATAGATAGATAGATAGATAGATAGATAGAACAGAATAAGATAGATAGATAGATAGATAGATAGATAGATAGATAGATAGATAGATAGATAGATAGATAGATAGATAGATAGATATGAACAGACTGGCATAGATAGATAGATATGAACAGAATAAGGTAGATAGATAGATATGAACAGAATAAGGTAGATAGATAGATAGATAGATAGATAGATAGATAGATAGATAGATAGATAGATAGATAGAACAGACTGGCATAGATAGATAGATATGAACAGAATAAGATAGATAGATAGATAGATAGATAGATAGATAGATAGATAGATAGATAGATATGAACAGAATGAGATAGATAGATAGATAGATAGATAGATAGATAGATAGATAGATAGATAGATAGATAGATAGATAGATCACACATGGATATCTTCCAGGCCTCATCCCTGGCATACTCGTTGAGAATACACACAAAACAGCATCATCCTCATGCAAAAAGGATTAAAAATAAAGAAAGCTTTCTTCTTCATGAGCCGTGTTCCTTCAGGACGTAGTCGATCATAGACTTCAACTTGGCTCTATCTCTTTTCTCGCTCTCAAAATTTTTCCTCTTGGTATCTTTCCCAAACCCCGCTCTGCCATCCATTTGCTCATGTCTATTAAGTAGGTCTCGCTCTGCTTTCCCCTGTCTCTCTTTCCCTTTACCCGTCCTGTGAGTATTAATTTTTTCAGGCCCTCCATCCTCATTACATTCTCAGAAACATCATTTGTTTCACCTTTTTGTTAAGTATTAGTTTTCTTCTCATTTTCATCCTCTCCAACACCTCATCGTTAGTCACGTGCTCAGCCCATGGTATCCTTAGCTTTCTTCTGTAAAACCACATTTCTACTGCCTCAAGCCTCTTTTTCATACTTGAGGATATCGTCCAACATTCACTGCCATACAGAATAACAGATACCACATAGCAATCCAGCACTTTCTTCTTTGTTCCCAATGGGATTTTCCTGTCTTTCAGTACTCTGGTTAGCTTTTGAAATGCGTCCTTGGCCATGCCAATGTGTCTTTGGGTCTTAACATTGTACTTTCCATCCTCTGTCAGCACGTTTCTCAAGTATTTACATTTCTTTACTTGTTTTATTTCAGTTTCTCCGACCTGTAGTTGGCATTTTGGGGGTCTTCTTTTGGCTTCAGTTTTCTTGAAGTATATGCTTAGTCTTTAATTCTCGGTTTCTCTTGCTACCTTCTGTAGGAGATCCTGCATTCTTCTTTCCGTGTCTGCTATCAGCACTGTGTCATCCTCGTATCTTACTTTGTTGAGATTGTGGCCACCAATCCTGGCAAGGGTTTTATTTGTCTAAGAATTGTTTTGCTATATAAGTTGAATAGATCCTGTGAGAAAACACACCCTTGTCTTACGCCCTTTCTATTTTTTATATCTGCTGAATTCACTTCTTATCCGTACACAAGCGGATTATTGCCAATATATACTCGTGAATATCCTAACGTCTTTCCGAAAATGTCGAGGTTATCGAGCATTTCTATCGAGTCTTTGTGGTGTACTTTGTCAAATGCTTTTGCGTAGTCAATGAAGCACATATACGGGTCATTCTGCATTTCTATTACTCTTTCAGATAGCATTCTGAGCCTGAATCTCACATTCCTTGTTCCGGTATCTTTAACAAAGCCACTCTGTTCTTGTCCTATCTCTGGGCAAATTCTGCTGCGCGCTCCGTTCATCAGAATCCAGATGATGAGTTTTGTTATGTGGCTCATTGTTTGGTGGAGTTCACATTCCTTTGCACCTGGCTTCTTAGGTAGTGCTATGAAAATTGAACCGCTTAGGTCCTCAGGTATATTGCCGCTGTGTATACCTGGGAAGTGTTATAACAGAAGACGGAAAGTGCGACACAGAGATCCGGAGGCGAATCGGCATGGCGAAGGAAACATTCCAGAAGTTGAGTAAAGTATTAAGAAACAGGACAATTTCGCTAGAAATAAGGAGGAGAATACTGGATTGCTATGTGATGTCAGTTCTTCAATATGGCAGTGAATGCTGGGCAATTAATCAAAGATGAAGGAAAAATTTGAAGCAACTGAAATGTAGTTCTACAGAAGGATTCTGCGAATATCATGGATCGAGCATGTAAGCAATGATGAGGTTTTGGAAATGAAGGAAACGAAAAGAAAATTAATACTGAGCATCAGGAAGAGACAGCTGAAGTTCCTGGGACGTGCAATGAAGAAAGAGGGCTTGGGGAACCTGATACTAACAGGCCAGGTAGAGGGGAGAAAAGAGACAGGGGAAAGCAGCGGATAACATATTTGAAGGACCTAATCAGGTGGATGATGGAACGAGGGTTGCATGGTTGAACAGGAGAATGCGTGCTAAGAGCCACCAGGGATAAAGAGACGTGGAAAGCCATGATCGCCTACGTCCTGAATGGATAGGGCACATAGATTATTATTCCTTTATTATTTCACTGAGCCTGTCTATGACAAAGTCTTTTAAGAGCGTCAACATCTCTATTTCAATCCCGTTTGGGCCTACTGCTTTGTCTCTGTTCAATTTGGCTGTAGGGAGACAATAGTTTTCTTCTCTTAAGGAAAACAACAGTTGTCTTCCCTTTTGAGGAACTCTTTTTTATCTGGGGTCAGTTTCCTTCCCGGCTGGAGTGGGATACCCACGAGGACCACTTGCTGGCTTAACGGTATGTAATATCGCCAGTTCGCAACCCAATGCTATTATGACTATCACCGCTTTCACTTCGGTTTTTAATATTTCTGATCCATCTGTATTTTTGCGTATTGTTGGTTGCTCTTTCTTGCGGTAGAAGATATCAGCAATATACTCATCCCATTTCTGAAAAAGGTTTCTAATATGAGTGTACCGTCCTTTGCTTTTATACATACTGTTGCTGAGCGGGTTTTTTGTCCTAATAAAAAAATCCTAAACTTAGTAATATCAATTATGAACACGGTAACAATGTGATTACCGTGTTCGAGATATAACATACACATGACTCTATATACATAAACTCTACACATATTCAGGTAAACGTAAAAGAAAAGTCAACCTTGATAATAACTAAAAGTATTGCCGAAAGCGATAAATATTTGGAAAATTACTATATTTTACTTAATTTCTTTTTTTTTTTTACTTTTTTCAGTACAATCTTATCGATTACACCCTTAACTTTCCGACAAAAACAAAATTTGGAAAAAATTTAATATTTAAACAATGGGGGGGAAGTCAATTTCTCATACAACGATGCAGTAAATCGATCCTCAGTTTTGGAACCAATCGCCGGTACGACATTAACACCACCTGCAAATTTGTTAATTATCAATTTTTTTTTGTTTTTTTTTAGTGCAAACTTATCCATTACACCCTAAAATTTCCAATTGACAAAAACATTTGGAAAAATATCAATATTAAAACAATTTTAGGAGGGGACTCAGTTTCTCTTACAACATTATAGCAAATCGATCCTCTATTTTGGAACCACTCGCCGGTACGACATTACCACCACCTGTAAATTTGTTGATTATAATTTTTTTTTACTTTTTTCAGTGCAGTCTATTACACCCTAAAATTTCCGATTGAGAAAAAAATTTAGGAAAAATTTCAATATTTAAACAGTTTTAGGGGGTTCAGTTTCTTAGTTTAAAAAGAGGGTAAGAACTCGTCAAAAAAAAAAAAACAGGAACAAAGCGACCCAAACGCGAATGATTCCAAAATGGAGGATCGATTTACTATAACGTTGTTTGAGAAAATGAACCCCCCAACTCCCAAATTGTTTAAATACTGAAAATTTTCCATATATTTTTTTTTTTGATAATCGGAATCTTTATATATATTTCCCCCTAACGGAACAATATTTCACTGCCTGATGTTGTAGCACCGAAACATGCAATCTTTTCGGCTACATTCACATGTTATTATTATAATACTAATAATAACTATATCTCTATAAATGCTCTACATCTGTATTGAGCACTTTATATAAAGTAGAAATTGCCAAACTGGGGAATATATACCCATTAGTTTATAAGACTACCAGCAGTATAGCCCGGCGTTGCTCGGGTGTAATGAAAGCTTTAAAACTAATCCATGGTCTTGGAGCTCAGACTCATTGGATTTTGGCACGAAAGACTAAAAAGCAATAGTTGTTTCCAGTTAAAGCGAAACCGTAGACTGAAAGAAAAATGAATGGATGTAAGTCAAATTTTGATTTCCTGGTATCGATATCAAATTTTCTGCACTATTGTAAGAACTGCAAACTTGAAACTTCTGAATATCGTTTCTTATGTCTTTGTCTATGAGTGTATCAAATTTGATTACAATCGGACAATTCCTTCTATAACCCGATATTTTCGATTATCGATTTTCGATATTTATCGGGGGTACCTCGACACAAAACCTAGCTCAGAACACTCGTAAACGCTTATAGTACAACTGTGTAAATTTTCAAGAAAATCGGTTTAGCCGTTTCGGGGCCTATAGGTAACGGACACACACACACACACACACACACACACACACACAGAGACAAAGTTCCATTTCACACCCAGAGACAAAGTTCCATTTATAAATAAGTTTAGATAATTACACACACACACACACACACACACACACACACACACACACACACACACACATACACACACTCACTCATATATATATATATATATATATATATATATATATATGCGATGAAATGGATTTTATTAAGATGCCACTTTCTAAAAATGGATATCCTTTGGACATTTTGGATTGCATTATGCGTGATGTCATTAATAAATTTTATGAGGTTAAGCCGCATGTTGTTAAAAATGTCCGATTTATTTGCGTCTTCCTTATTTTGGTACAGAATGTGAATCTTTAGCAAAGCGGATTTCGCTTTCCATTAGCAAATGTTATTTCTCTGCCAATGTTCGAGTAATATTTTTACTTTCTTCAATTCACAAGGATGTTTTACCTCCACATCATGTTAATTCTGTTGTTTATAAATTTGAATGTAGTTGTGGATGCGACTATATAGGTAGAATATCTTAGCGTTTGGATTATAGAATTAAACAGCATTAACCGCACCAGAATCTTGAATCTGGCCGCAAGTAGTAGTCAACTAGTAAATACATCCGGGTCGTCTAAGCACAACATGCTATAAATAGCAAGCAATGTGTTGCTAGATTGAGTGCGGACTGTTTTGCAATATTATCCAAGTCGTACTCCTTATATCATCTGAAAGCTCTGGAATCCATTTACATCAAATCTCGCAAGCTTTCTCTCTGTAAGCAGAGATATTGCTTGTTGCGTTTGAATGTGATTGGACTCTAGTTCTTCTGCATTTTTCTCTCCCCCTCTCATTAGAATTTTCTTTTATTTATTTTCTTTTATTTATTGTGTGTGTGTGTGTGTGTGTGTGTGTGTGTGTGTGTGTGTGTGTGTGTGTGTGTGTGTGTGTGTGTGTGTTCACTAAGACACGAAAAATTACTGTGTGGAAGAATTAAAACGTAGAAAATATTATTAGGAAGCGAAAACAAAAAAAAGTAATCAGGAAGACAATAGATAGCGAATGATATTCCATTAAAATCTTTACAGTTGTCTGAAAAGGGTGGAGCTTGAAGAGAGTTTCAGCCGTGAGAAGTACGAGAAAATAATATGTTAGCATATAATGTACGGTTATATCTCGCCAACTCTATTGCAAATTGGTGAAAACTCGTCTAGTACTATGCTTAAAGTCTAGTGGAAAAAGTCTATTTGGATAATGCTATTTCATTTGTATTATCAATAAGTATGTTACGGATAGAGTTTGATAGGTCTCCATATATATTTAAATGTGATCTAACTGAGCTATGGTCAAAGAGATGCAACGTAAATCGTCTTGTTAAACAAGTTTTAGTATATCCAGTGTAAATATTTACGAACCTGTATCGATCAAGAACACGGTTCTTCAAAGGAAACCTGAATTAGTAATCAATATTGGTTTTCCGCAGCTTAAATCTTGCGCGTGAATTGTTATTTTTGACGAAGAGGTTAGCAATTTTTTTGTAATAGAAAATACTTTGTTGCTTACTTCATCAGGAGTTACGTATATTCTGATGTTTTTAAGTGAAAATTCATCCTGTTTATAATTACTATTGCATTTTATTTTTGTAGAAAATATTAATGTTATTGTTTTTTGTGTAGGTTTCATGTTGCAATTGCTTATTTTAGAAAAAACGTCTCTCTGTTATAATTAAGAAAAAAGTCTCTCTGTTATAATTAAGACCGTTGTGTATTTATTTGTATATATATATATATTTCCCTCCTGTCAGATTCATGAAAAGAGTGACAATAGCGAGGCAGTGTCGTCCCAGTTCATTCTCTTTGCTACCAGTTAATATCTTTACTACCAGTTATAAAAGCTCTTGCTGCGTGTTTGCTTTTCAAAAGCGCCTTATATCATCGTATTTTTACAATAATTATGTCGTCGAATAGAAAATAATTTATATATATATATATATATATATATATATATATATATATTATGTTTTAGAACATGTACATAATTTTTTCTCTATATGTCCTCTTCTCTACAATCATATGTTGGTTTCAATGTTTTCAATGTTTGGACTCAAACACATCATCGGGAGAAGTAAAGAGTAAGAGTTTAGAAACATTCTCTGTTTATATTTGGTTCGTTGTTGTCGTGGGGGTTGGTTGGGGTTATTGATAATTAAGTGAAAGTGTCTTTCGTTTTGACCGTTAGACTTTTGAAGAACCTGGTGTGTAAGTGTGAAATTGTTGATTAATGATATTATCTGTTGGAATGTACGTTTTATCGGTCGGGTATATCTTTTGGTTAGAATTTCTAAGTGAGCGGCGTGTGGAGTGGTCAGTTTTATGCTTGGCTATTGTTTAATTGATTTATGTCTGTTGTTAGCGGACCTAACTCACGTATTTACTTTGATCCTGTGGCTAGGTTTTCACTTTGGGGTTTCTTAGATAGACGTAATAGGGGTGGGGTGTTTTTCCTTTCCAATTTTGATTTTTTCGGTATGGAATATTTTTTATTTTATAGGATTTTTTTAATATATTTTTTTATTTTATATTCAAGTTTGGAGTATTATTGTATTTAGGCGAAGTTATTTCAAGAAATCTAAACTTGTATTTTTTAGGAAGTAAATGCAAATTAGAATACGGGAGTGAGTTCCACAGGCGGGAAGTGCGAGAGAGGAAGCTGCAGGAGTAGAATTGTCGTCTGCATTTGGCTAACCAGACTGTGAATGGGTGGGACCCAGTTGCCAGTCTGGTTGCACGAGTAAACACCTGTTGAGGAGGCATCAGTGACTTAAGCTCATCCGAGCAGAAGCCATGAAAGTATTTATAGAGCAGACAAAGGGAGGCCACATTTCGACGATGGGGAAGTGGCTGCAGTCGAGTCGCCAGATCAGTACCTATCACATTACAGACTCTCCTTTGGAGCTTGTCAAGAACACTGAGGAGAACGGCAGGGGCACCTGACCATAAATGGCAGCAGTACTCCATGCACGGACGGATGGTTGACTTGTATACATGCAGGATGGATTCAGGTGGAAAAAACATCCTGGATCGACATAGTGACCCAATCTTTTTAGCAGTAGATTTTGCTATGGATTCAATATAGTGGTTCCATTTGAGGTCTGAGGACAGGGTAAGTCCGAGGAGGCGTAGTGTATTACTCTCAGGGAGAATCACTTGGTCCATGCTTATGGGAGGCAGAAGAGGTTACCTGTAATGGTTGACATACAACAGCTTGGTCTTAGATGAATTGAAGTTGACAAGCCACTTCTTGTCCCAGTTCACCACAGAGTGTAGATCCCGCTCAAGGTCAGCAGCGACATTATGTCTGTCCGCCACGACAGGTTTCTTACTGGAGCGGGAGTATATTGTAGTGTCATCTGCGTAGATGCCTACTTGGGACTTGATCTCATCTGGGAGGTCGTTGATGAAAATAAGGAAGAGCGTCGGGCCCAGGATAGAGCCCTGTGAGACACCAGTATTCGTGCTGTAGGACGAAGAGGCACGCCCATTCAGAACGACCTTCATTTTGCGGTTATTTAAGAAAGATTGGATTAGGTCAATCAGGCGACCGGTAATACCATAACCGCGTAGTTTGCATAGGAGGCCAGAGTGCCAAACCCTGTCAAAAGCCTTGGAGATGTCCAGAGCAACCGCGCGAGCCTCGTCAGACTCATCAAGGGCCTGTAGCATGTACTCCGTTACGGTTGTTAGCAGGTCGGCCGTGGACCTGTCGAAGCGGAATCCATATTGCCTGTCGGAGAAGAGTTTGTGGGCGGTGAGATGATGAACTATTTCAGCATTGATTATAGCCTCGAATACTTTCCCGAATATCGGTAGAAGACTGATAGGGCGATAGTTGGATGGGTCCGAGGGTTCACCACAATTCTTAAATACAGGAACGACTGAAGAGAATTTCCAGCATGCAGGAAAGCAGGAAGCAGAAAGGCAGTAGTTAAATAGTTTAGAGAGGACAGGGGAAAGTTCAGGAGCACACCTCTTAAGGACTATCACCGGGATTCCATCGCCGCCACACGCCTTATGGGGGTCGAGTTTTGAAATTACTCTGGATATTACTGTCGGATTAATATATACGTCGTGCAGTTTGGCCTCAGTTCTAATAGGGAAGTCGGGTGGGTGTACTCCGGACGAGTCGAATGTGGAGTTGGATGAGAATCTGTGGGCAAAGCACTCAGCTTTGTCCGCATATGACGTGAGAACCTCAAATTAAAAATATCTATTCAAATTTCCAGTATTTTTTAGTGTGATTGTAGGGTTAGATCTTACGTGTGCTTACAGTTTATTTTTGTGTATGATATAATTATTCTGAAGTAGTATATTTAATTTTAATTTTGAATATATGAATTTTGATTCTTTTTCGAGTTTGGGAGTCATTTGTTTAATTTTGATTTTTCCAGTACGGAATATTTTTTGTATTTAAGTAAGGTTATTGCGTTAAGTAAGGTTATTGGTGTAGGCTTTAGTGATAGTTTGGGAACATTTTTATTTCTTTAATTTTACGTTTTATTTATTTAGATGTTTTTGTGGGTATTAGACCTTCCTTTAAGGACTTATTGGATCGATTTTTTCTATAGCATTTTTAATCTTTTATAATAAGAATATCTAATCAAACTCTTAGCATTTCTTAGCATGATTGTAGGGTTAGGTCTCTAATGTGCTTGCAGTTTACTGTGGTTTCGTGTCTCTGATTTAAGAGCTTGTCACTATTTATATATTTAAGGATCTCTATTTTTTCTTGAAGGCAAAAAAAGCATGGTTCTTTTATAGATTTTGCTGTTCTTGCTTTTTTGAGGATTTTCCATTTGACCTTAGGTGTTTTATTTGTCTTTTAATTTCCAAAAGTATTTGGAGAGAGATTTCATGTTTTTTTTTCTTTGTTATTGAAGGATTAGAGGTGATTGCAAAGGCGCTTTTTAAATACGTTCATGGTATTCCCAAGATATATTTTTCATCTTCATGATTTTCTAAGGATAAAATCGAACACAAATATATATGAGATTTCGTCAAACATTTATTGGCCATGGGACATTGGTTGAGGTTTCTACAGTTACAGATGTTGTTATCATGGGACGGACTAGTATTAGTGTTGGATTTATTTTTGCTGTGTATTTTTAATATTTTGGAGTTATGCATTTTGATTATTTTTTTTCTAGATTATTGGAACAGCTATAGCTTAATTTTATGGTATTTTTATTAAAGATTTTGCTCAGAGGGTTATTTTTGGGAAAGTGCTTCTCTATTAATTTAAGAAATTTATGTCCCAGCTTGAAATTAACTGATTGGTTGAATGGAGGGTTATACCATATTATTTTTTTTACTGCTTCTATTTTTGCTTTTTGGACTTTTGAATTTTTTCTGACTTATACCCGCTTTCATTAAGTATTCTATTATAAATTACCTTGTGCTTATCAAATATCTCATCCAACAAAGAGATATTTGATAAGCATCCATGGTTGTATGACCCTAATAGGTATTTTATGGTATGGTTACACTTCGTCATAATTTCTGTTTTTTCTTTTTCTATATTTTCTTGCTTTAAATAACCTACAAAGGATTGATAAGCCGTTAAAAAAGAAATGAGTATATGTCTGTTTAATAGAGAAAGTGTCTTAGAGGCAAAGAAGTTCCAAATACCTTTTGCTTGATGAAATTTTCTACTTCAGTTCTCTGCTGTTGTCCCAGGCATCTTTCGAGGGAAGGAAGAATTTCAAACAAAGCCTTCGTATCGATCACTTCACTTGATTTCTCTGTCGAAAAAAAAATCAAAATGATAGTCAGTTATATGTAAGTACAGAAAACAAATTAATCTACATCAGTTTTATGACGGGAACAAACGTAAAAAAGAAAAATGTAAAACATTCGACTAAAGTAAGTCTTTTAGTCGTAAGATTTCATTTTTTCATTAATAGAGTCATTCATTTTCTATGGATTTTTTTTTTTTATAAGCGTTTCACCCCGAGCAAGGCATGTCACTGCCACTACTGCGCAGGGGGCTACGTAGAGTGGAGAAAGGATGATTAAATATAGGAAATAACAGAGGGTGGGTGATAGGCGGGTGAGGATACCGAGAATGAGGGTTGGGTAGATGAGAGTGTTCAGAGAATAGTTGGGAGTTAGTGTGATAGGAGGTCTCTATTGACCCTACATTTAAACACCTGGAGATTGTAGCTGTCGGGAAAGCAGACTTGTGGAAGGGAGTTCCACAGGCGGGAAGCGCGAGAAAAGAAGCTGCTGGAGTAGAATTTACGGTTACATCTTATTTGTTTAACTGTAAAAGGGTGGGACCTAGTTGCTAATCTAGTATCTCGTGTAAATTCGTGCTTAGGCGGCACCAGTGAATTATCAAAATTTTCTAGGTTATTTAAAGCTAGAAAATAATTTAAATAGTATTCTTTTAATATAATAATGATTTAATGATACAAGTCTTACACATTAATAAATAGCTGTTGGAAAAGATTAGATGTTGGAAAATGCAAACCTTTCCCGAGGGTATTTTAGCTTAAATGAATACAAATAATGAATGAAAACTTGGCTCTCCTGATTAATAATTCCGAACTTTGCTTTACACCACTCGCAAATCCAAGATGCCAACACCTAAAGTTCCCAAGCGATCACCCATCTATGTATTGAACAAGCTCGACATTGCATAACTTCGGCAATTGTACGGTAACCGATGTTTCAACGTTAAGGAGCGGTAAGTAGATCAAGGTATCTCACATCCAAGGTTAAAACACTTGGCTTTCTCAAGCAGTCACCCAATTAGGTACTGAGCAGGCATGAAGTTGCTTAGTTTTGCTGATCGTAAAGGAAACGAGGTTCCGACGAAAAGTAGCCGTAAGCATATTATCCCATCTGTACATCTAAGTTTAAAACACCTGGTATTCCCTAACCATCAAGCAACTAGGTACTGGTAAGGCTTGATATTGCTTAACTTCAGTTCTCGTATGAGAACCGATGTTTCAACGGGAAGCGGCCATAAGCGCATTATCCTATCTGCACAATAATTGACAAATTGTTAAATAAAATAAAATGTTACCTATGACTGATAAAATATTGTGTTTTTATTGGTAATGTATGACGACAATGTTGTAAGTAATGTGTAAGAGTCCAACGTATTTTCAGACATGACTAGCAAAATTCATTAGTAGAAACAAAAAATAAAGGTCGAAAATGCTATATTATTACACATATATTATTGTTCACACCAGTAATGACTAATGACTGTTAATGAGAATCTTTGCTGCACCATTCTCCTCAATAATTGCGTTCATTTTAGTAATATTGTCGCCCGGTTGTTTTCAATTCTTCATTAGAGTGTTAACTTTCACTTCCCTTGCAATATATGATATTATTATTATTATTGTGTCATTTTTCATCATATTTCGATTTCTGCTTTGGTCTCACTCCCAACCAAGTCTGCGGGGAGACCTAAGGCAGGTAGTGGCGTGTTGTTATGGCTCCATTTCATGTTTTTCTATCTTCCCTATCATCCTCAGCATTACATAGATAAAGTTTTCCTTAGTGTGTGGGCTGTACTTAATAAGACAATTTTTTGTATATCTCTTAAGCTGGGGTTTCCAGGGATTCTTTCAATGTGTTGTTTTGTTCCATTTTTTATCATTCCAAGTGCACCTACTATCACTGGCACAACTCTTGTTTGCAATTTCCACATTTTTTCTATTTCAATTTCCAGGTCTTTATATTTTGACAGTTTTTCAAATTCCTTGATTGCTATGTTACAATCCGCTGGACAAGCCATATCAATTAATAGACAAGTTTTCTCCTTCTGGTTTTTAACAATAATGTCTGGCCTGTTTGCTTCGATTTTTCTGTCTGTGTAGATGGTGTAACCCCATAGAATGGTTACATCTTCTATTTCTGTAACCGGTGCTGGATGATGTTCATACCAGTGTTTGTTTACAGCTTTTCCATAATGTTTGCACATTGTCCAATGTAAATATTGCCCAACTCTATCGTGGCGATTTTTATATTCGTTTGGGGCAAGCACAGAACAGCCTGAGATTAGGTGGTCTATTGTTTCTTGGTGTTTATCACAAAACCTGCATTTTGGATCCATATTATTATGCATAATATTTGCCTGAAAGTTTCTCGTGAAAAGACTTTGGTCTTGCGCTGCAAGTATAAATCCTTCAGTTTCAGACTTTAATCCAAATGCACGTAACCATTGATGAGTATTAACTTTGTCAACATTGGATTTATTGGCACGTACTGGATATTGGCCATGCAGAGGTTTGTCTTGCCAGCGCTGTTTCATCTTTTCAAGAGCTTTATCTTTGGCTTTCATTTTCATATTTTTTGCCGCAATAGTTGGTTCTTGGCTTCTGTTTTGCTTTTCTACAGAATCTACTAACTGTAAATCTTGTTTGTATTTACTGCCTTCTTTTATTATTGAATATTTTTTCTTTCTTTCTTCATGTTGCCTTACTAATTGTATCATCCAATCCTTTGTTGTTTCTATGTATGTTAGTAAGCCAATAGTTGTTGTCTTGTATGACAATTCCAGCTGAATAAGACCCCTTCCACCTTCTTTACGGGGTATGTATAGACGGTCTACATCATCCTTTGGATGATGCATCTTATGCTTAGAAAGAAGCTTTCTTGTTTTAGCATCCATTCGCCTGATGTCGTTTAGAGTCCAGTTTAAGATGTTGAAGCTATATTGGACAACTGGGATTGCAAGGCTATTAATGGCCATAACTCTGTTCTGTGAATTTAATTCAGTTTTTAATATCATTCGTAGCCTTCTATAGTACTCTTTACGCACTATTTCTTTCATTTTTTTATGGTGAATGTTTTCGCTCTCATTTACACCTAGGTATTTATAAGCTTCTTCTGGTTTCAATTCTTTTATTGTTACAGCAGGGTCTAGGCTAATTGAGGATGTTTCTTGTATTGATCCACGTAAAACTGTAGCTTTAGCACATTTATTCAAATTAAATTTCATTCCAATCTCTTCGCTGAAGCATTTTACAGTTTGCAGAAGACCTTCCAGCTCATTATCATTCTTAGCATATAACTTTAAGTCATCCATGTAAAATAGATGGCTTATTTTCTTTTGGCCTATTTTATAACCACATTCTGTCTTATTAAGTTGACTGGTTAGTGCTATTAATGATATGCAGAATAGTAAGGGAGATAAAGAATCACCTTGAAATATACCTCTTTTGATGTTTATTTCATCAGACTTATAGGTTCCATTTATATGATTGAGGTAAAGGGTTGTTTTCCATATAGACATGCACTGTTTGATGAAATTGATGATGACGGGCGATATCTTGTATATATTTAAAGTCTTTAAAATCCAGTAATGTGGCACACTATCGAATGCTTTTCGATAGTCTATCCAGGCAGTACTAAGATTTTTCTTTGTACTGTAGCAGTTTTCCAGGATCATTTTGTTAATTAGCAATTGGTCTTTACAACCATAACAGCCACGTTTGCACCCTTTTTGTTCAAGCGGCATCATGTCATTTCTTTCTAAGAATAAATATGTTTGTTTTGTTAAAATAGATGTTAGTAGTTTATATGTTGTCGGAAGACATGTAATTGGTCTGTAGTTTTTCGGGTTGTTTTTGTCACCATTCTTGGGTAGAAGAAATGTAATTCCTTTTGTCATCCATGCAGGAATTTTAGTGGGATCGTCAACCATTTCTTGGAGTTCTTTGGCTATTTTTTATGTGCTGCATTTAAATAATATAGCCAAAAGTTAGGAATTTTATCTATACCTGGAGTTTTCCAATTGTGTGCTTTTTTTAGTGCAAATTTAACATCATCTTCTGTAATTCCAGACCATGTCTGTTCGGGTTTATTTTTCATTCGTTCTATCTCCTGCGTAATCCAATGTACTTCCTTGCTAGGTTCTTTAGGGCAAGCCCATATCTTTTCCCAGAACTGTGTGACTTCTTCCATTCTGGGGGGTACTGTCACTTCAATTCTTTTTTTACCTATTTCCCTGTAAAATCTCTTTGTATCAGTCTGAAAGATCTTGTTTTGTCTGTAAAATTTTGCTCTTTTTTCATAGCGTCTTATTCTTTGAGCCTTCAGTTGGATTTTTTGCTTTATTTTTTCTTTATTTGATAAGACGTCATTTTCATTCCTGATGTTATATTTTTTTTCGGCTCTTCTTCTTTTCCTAGTTCTTACATTTATTCCTCTACTCAGTTCATCCAGTACTGACAGTTCACTTCTTAGTTGTTCGATTTCTTTTTCGATTTTTCTTTTCCAAGGTGGATCTTCACGTCTGCGTGACTGCCTTGTTTTTATTTTGATGTTTAATTTTCTTGTTGCTGCTGTTGCTGATGCATATATTACTTTGTTAAGATTTGTATTCGGGTCTTCATCCAGTATTGATTTCAGTGCTGCATTGTACAATTTAATAGTTCGGAGATTTTGTTTTGTTGGTTGGAATTTTGGGAGCTGTTCACGTTCCTCCATTGTAATACTTTGTATTTGACTTAGCTGGTTTTTTATTTCTATCTTGGCTTCCTGTATATTGTTCTTATTTTCCGTCAAATAATTATCTTCGATGTGTTCTGAACTCATTTTATTTTTGTCTTTTAACTGACTCAGACTCAGATCACACCTTTCCAGCACTTTTAGACTTACATCATTATCTTCGCAGTGATTTGCGTGTTTCACGGTTTCTACATTATGACCTGTGATTTGTTTGATGTTATTACTTTTTATTTCTGGTTCCGGTTCCTTTTCATATTTTGTTGATTCGACTCTTCTTGTTACACTTCTTTTAATTTCGTGAATCTCAGCCTCTGACAGTCGGTTATTACGAATAATGTACCTACGTACATTGGCCAATTTATTTTCGTCAATATACTTTCTATTTGCTTGACCAACTTTTTCACGCCAAATGTCATATGTTTGGCGAGTCATGTTTTTTGAGGTTTGAGTAACGCTTCATGAAATGCAGTCATAACGAGACCATTTTATTTTTTCTTTCTTTAAATATACGGTTGTAGATCTAGCTGGTGAATTTTCAGGACCATCATTAGGATTATCCTGGTTGTGGGGACCTGAAGATACATTCTTTGTGTAGGAGTTTGTTCCTATGGCAGATTTTTCGACCTCAGGTAGGTTCCCTCCTGAAGGACGGGCTCCCTGTTTATCCACTGGAAGAGCCATACTGGACTTTTTATTTCTATTTGTGTTTTTCATGTTTTTCCCACGAGTGACGCACGGGTCCAAAAGTCCACCCAAAGTTGCCCGGCACGTTGGGTAACGGTCTTTTACAAACAGGGTCCCGAAGCCTGTAGGGAATCGTTTGTGACCTCATAACGCAGTAGCCATTCACTCCTCGGCACGATTAACACCTTGAGTTGCGGGTTGTTGTTCGGAGTTTTCATTCTCCTAAATGGGCTGCCAAGCAACATCTGACATAGACGCGATTGGAATTCAAGGAGAAAGACGGCTCAACGAAACAAAACATCAATATTACTAGAGTAGTTTGTTTAAAAAAAAATTTTATAATATCTTAAGAAAAAAAAATCCTGTTTATATTAAAACAAAATTTCATATTGAGAAAAGGAAAAATTCAAATAGAGAGACGTTTGTTGAAAAAAAAAAAAAAAAAAAGAAAAGAAATGTAATAATTTGTTCGTCCACTTTATCTTTCATTTTTTCAACAAAGTCGTTGGTCAAAAATAGGATTATCATAATAAGATAAATTAAATAAGTAAATTAAATCAATAAATAAATAAAAATAAATTTATCAATAAATACGTACACTTTCTATAAATTAATACCATATAAATTGTTTTTCATCGGATTTAATTTATTTTCTTGTTTTGTTTTGTTTTTAAGAAAATTATAATAGTTAAAAAAAAAATTTTTTACGAAATATCGACAGCTAAAGGAAATATAATACGGATGATTTTATTTAGGTTAATTTAAAGAACAAACAGATAAATTAAAATAAAGCAGAATTTCATAAAAAAAAAAAAAAAAAATTCCCTAATATCTAAAGAAAAAATCCTGTTTATATTAAAACAGAATTTCATATTGAGAAAAAGAAAAATTCAAAGAGAGAGACGCTGGTTGAAAGAAAACAAACAAATTTGGACGTAACGGCCGTTCAACGGAAAAAAAAAAAACATCACTGCACTTAGAGAGTATTGTTAAAAAAAAAAAACAATTATTGCTACTATTAACCTTTGTCCTTGCAAAAAAAATTCAAAATTTAATATGAAAGAAAAAGTGGATATACCTTTGAGTTGTTGGAAATTTACAGATATAACAGGTCTCCTGATTGGCCGAAGACCCGAACCTCGTCTTGGACTTGAGGCGGGCCTTTACGCCAGGAAGAGGCTCGCGCCTTTTTTTTTTAGCCTTTTTTTTTTTTTTGCACCGACTTGCTTGCTCGGTTGGCACGGACAGCTTCGGATATCAACGTGCCGAGATTCAACCAGCGGGGCCAACAATTGGCACCCTCATGTCTCGCTATATCGAGACCATCTCTCCATAGTATTGGAGACCCATTGGGCTAACAGCCTCAACCTTATCAGAGAAAATATCTCGACATCCTTCCTTTCTTATAAGGAAACCCTTTGGGCAATGCCTATCCATCTGAGAGAAAAATTCTCTAAGAACTATCGACTTTCGACCGAATGGAACTGCAGAAGAAGCTGACCCCAGAATTTCCTGTACGTCGCGGACCGCCGTTCCTCGTGGTTTCCCATACCCTTCTCAGACGAAGGAACTAACAAGCTACGCAGCGAGAAGGACTATACCAGGCTACGAAGTAGCCGCAAAATCAGTTTTTGCAAGACAATAAATTGTTTTACTTTATCAGGTATGTCTTGTTTGTCTGACTGTTTCCTTCCTCTGCCTAAGCACTGAGTTATGTGTGAATATTTCTCTCATAGCTTTTATTGCAAAAACTGAACGATTTTTTAAGCTAAGTCATAGCTTTTATTGCAAAAAACTTGCTGAATGTAATTTAACGTTTAAATAGCTTTAATTGCAAGGAATAAGCTGAGTTATAGCTTTATTGAAAAAAATGTGATATTTTAGCTACAATTTGCTACATTCTATAACCTTATTGCATAAAATCTGTTGTAAATTTTGGTTTAACGTTTAAATAACTGATTGCAAATTAATAATTCCCTTCCAGAATAGTTATTTGTGTGATTTTTTTTAGCTATTCTTCAGCTATATATATATTGAATTGCTTCCTGTCTGCTACAAAAAAAAAAAAATTTTTTTCTCCCCCTAATTATTAGTTTTCGTTTGCCAATTGGTGGGGGAAGGGGAAAGTTACCTCCCTTTGACTGACTGAGCAGTAACCATTCCTCTCTCTTCTCTCTTCGCGTCGTATCTTATCCTGGTATCCTTTCGGGCGACACAATGGCGGCCTTGAGGGAATGGACTAATAAGATCGAAGCAAAGAAATTTCGTATCCAATGTACGGTAAGCTGGCTCAAGGATAGTAATTCCTCTCTATCGACCATTGAGGCAAGAGAGAAGGATATCCTGAGTTGGCTGCGGGATTTGGATAATTTGTTTGACCAAATCATTTTAAAGTCTCCCGAAGAGGAACGGTTGTCATTTTGTAATGACTCCGAAAATTTTTCTTCCTCTATTAGGGAAACATTATTTGAGCTAAAATCTAGTCGAGAGAGCGGCAAAAATATAAAACCTGCCTCTCTTCAACATTTAAAATTGGAATTGGAGTGCCCTAACTTCTGCGGGTCTCCTTCGGCCGATAAATTCGAATTTCGGACATTTCTCAGAAGGTTCGAATTCTGCACAGCCAACTTGGGAAATGCTGACAAGATGTTGATTCTCAAGTCGAAGTTGAAGGGGAAAGCCTTTGATTTAATTTCTAATTTGGATGTTTCCCCCGAGAACTACACATTTGCATTGGATAGCTTAAAGCAAAAATTCCTGAATCCTTCCCTTATTAAGGACCGTATTTTTGAGGAAATAATTCCTCTACCGGTGCAAATAACCAAATTGGATGAGCTTAAAACTTGTGTAGAACAAGTAAAGCTTGACTTATCTGAGTTGGACAAGTCCTTTGGAACAGATTTTTTTTCGGAAAATTCCACTTCTGGGTCAATGGTGGCCCATATTCTGTTCCGAAAATTCCCAGTTAGCGTTCGAAGGGAATTAATGTCGCGAACGAAGGAGCGTTATCCTTCCCTTTTAGCAATTATGTCCAACCTTTTCGACATTATTGAATTTTTGCAAGCGGCGCCTTTAGTTGATAAAAGGCGGGAAAGTGGCCCGCTCAAGCCGCCATTTTCTGCTTCTTCTTCATCTGAGACTCGACCCAATTTGTCGAGCCATAAAAATTCCAATCCCAAAAAGGGTACGGATCCCACAAATACCCGGACTAGCGTTAGGGAAGGCAGAAGGGTTTGCAAATTGTGTGATTCAGCAGACCATGCCGTTAAGGACTGCCCAAAATATCCTAACCACGAATCAAAGGTTCGTCGAGCTAAGGACCTACGAATCTGTTCCAGATGCCTGGGTGGTCACTCTGACCAAGAATGTAAGGGAAACCGAGGGTTTCCCTATCCCTGCCACACTTGTGGACTGAAAAACCATTACACGGTTATGTGCCCTAAGGCCTTAGAGTCCTTTGTGGGAAAGACTACACTGTCAGACCTGGAAAATTGTATATTTCCAGTTATTAAAGTGTCCATGAAAGGTGAAGGGCGTCCCGTCTCATTCTACTGTATCTTGGACTCTGGAAGTCAAAAATCGTTTTTCTCTCGGGCTATTTTAAAAAAATTGTGTCCTCGGGAAAAATTAGAACCGAAACCCGTGATAATGCCGGTTAACACCCTCATAGGAACCAGGCCGGTGGACCTTCTTGAACTTAATGTCTCCATTAGATTGGGGTCTCAAAAACCTTTTCCCTTCTCTGCCTTATTTGCGGACAACCTTAACCTCAAGTTTCAAGTGCCGAGATTTGATGAGATTACCTCTAATATAAAGGAGGCAGGATTTCGTCTCGGTAATGGCTATGAGGATTTGAACGGTAGAGATCTACAAGGCCTTGTCGGTTTGGATTTAATCCAGCAGTTGAAGGATTCGCATTTGGTTGAATGTCTGAATGGGACTGCATGGAGAATTTCTGACGAAATCATTCCCTTCGGCTATGGGCACCATTTTTTGAAGCCGGTAATTTATAAGGAGGATAAGCAAGAGTGCCCTCCCTTTAATCGAATTATTGAATCCTTGCCTAAATGTTCGTCGTTCTTAATCGACAGTGCCTTAAGTCCGGTATATTCGTATTCGGATCCACTTGGTCCATTTTTCGAGGATTCCTCTGTTGAACGCGGAATTGAACATTTTCTCTCTCTCGAGTCTATTGGAATCGACGAGAGCGAAACTTTATCTTCCTATGATGAAGAAAAAATTGACGACTTCAAGAAATCCATAGTTTTGAAAAATGGTAGATATTATGTGGATCTGCCCTGGGACCGAGATAAATTGTCTCGGGTGGACTCTAATTATGTGCCTTCCCTAAAAATAATGCATAGGGTGGCAGATTCCTTGGAGAAGAAGGGACTCTATGACGAGTATTTGCGAGTTTTTAGAGAATACGAGGATTGCGGTATTGTCGAACCGTTTTCTGTTCCTCCTGGGGACTTTAAGAACTATTGTTGGATTCCTCACCGGCCCGTTATTAAAGAGGGTCTTGGGGTCACTACGAAAATCCGCCCCGTCTTTAATTGTTCGTTGAAACGGCGGGGGGGTGTTTCAATTAACGATGCAGCATACGCTGGAGTTAACTTAACAGCACAGCTACTGGACTTGTTGTTGATTTTTAGAAAGAACGACTATGTTCTTTTAGGAGACCTTCGTAAGGCCTTCCTCCAAATTCGCCTGAGAACTGTTCAGGACAAAAATAGGTTTTGTTTTTTTCTCAAGGTAAATGACAAACTGTATACCTACAGGTACAACTCCATCATTTTTGGCTTTAATGCAAGTCCCTTTATTCTGGGTTGCATCCTTAAATTTCACGTGGAGAGATATGATTTTGATATATCCTCTGCAGTAATCTCCAACAATTTTTATGTTGACAATTTGGTCACCACTAGTTGCGATTCCAAATCTCTCCTTTCTGTGTATAGTACTGTTCGTAACAGGTTGAAGGACGCCGGATTCGATCTTCAATCCTGTAACTCCAACTGTGCGGATTTACAAAATAAAATGTCAGAGGATGGATCGATTACCTCCCCCCTTCCCTCCTATGAAAAGGTACTGGGGTATCATTATTCCCCTCGACAAGATACGATCAGACTTGCGCCCACTAAGATTAACTTTGAGGTAGACACTAAACGTGGGATTCTGTCTCAGACTTCCAGCATCTATGATCCGCTTTCCTTACTTCTCCCTGTTACTATTCAGGGCAAGACGTTCGTTAGCCAACTATGGAAGAACAACTTGTCCTGGGATCAACAGATCCCTGAGAAATTTACTATCCCTTGGCAAACTCTTGCTAAGGAACTTAATAAATTAAGTGGATTTGAGTTCCCCAGACGTGTGTTGCAGGAGAGCTCCCCGGTGGAATTTATTTGTTTCTGCGACGCATCTAAGCTCGCATACGGGTTTTCTTTATATGCTAAACAAGGAAATCGATGTTCCTTGTTGTTCGCTAAAGCTAAGGTGGCTCCCATTAAGCAGAAAACCCTACCTACTTTGGAACTAATGGCGATCTATCTCGCTCTCAAAGTTGTTCCCAAGATTATTGAAGCCTTAAAGCCTATCAACGTCCTTTCTATTTTCTTTGCGTCAGATGCGCAAGTAGCCTTATCTTGGGTTTTAAATGGGAAGGGGTCTAAAAGAAATATTTTTGTGGAGAATCGTGTCCTGGACATAAAAAAAATGTTGGAGGACGTTAACCTCAGATTTGGCGTCTCCCCCCTGTTCAAGTATGTCCCTTCGTCGGAAAATCCTGCGGATTTGTTGACTAGAGGCCTTTCTGCCTCCAAGTTTGAACAATTGTTCGATTTTTGGGTATACGGACCCGATTGGCTACAACAACATACCATCGACTGGCCAGTATCTCCATTACCTTGCCTTAATGACACCAACCGGAAGATTGTATCCTGTATGTTAACCGAGGATTCTCGCGCAGGCGAAACCAGTCTTCCTATAAATATTTCTAGATTTTCAACATTGTCTAGAGCGATCAACGTTCTTGAAAAGGTTTTAAGGTTCGGTGATAAATTGATGCATCGACACACTGATACCTACCTTAGAGCCAAATTGTTGCTTTTTTCTGATATGCAAAGGGAGGTATTTCCCCTTGAGTTGGAATATTTGACTCAACCTTCTGATAAAGATGCACCTCCTAGAATAACTGCCCTTGGGTTGTTTATCGATAGGGATGGTCTGTTGCGGACTAAAGGACGCATCCAGAATTCCAGTGTACACCCCTTCGGAGTCAAATTCCCTATACTTCTGGGTAAACATCACCCCTTAACTGAATTGGTTATTAAAGAGGCTCATTTGAATTGTTGCCACATGGGAACCAATTCAACCCTTTCCAAGTTGAGATTATCCGGGTTTTGGATTCCCCAGGGAAGACAATCGGTAAAGAAAACACTTCGTAGCTGCATTACTTGTAAGAAGATTAATTCTTTACCGTATAAAGCTCCCTCGGGTTCTCAACTGCCCACCCACCGGGCAAATTTTGTTCACCCCTTTCAACAAGTGGGTATCGATTTTACCGGCCATTTCTTGGTAAAGTACAAGGATGATGAAATAAAGATGTACATCCTGCTATTTACCTGCATGAGTCTTCGCGCAGTGCATCTGGAGCTTTTGCCTGACATGAGCTCCAGATCCTTCCTGTTAGCCTTCGTCAGATTTACCAATCTTTTTGGCGTACCCTCTCATGTCTATTCGGACAATGCTAAAACCTTTCTAGCATCCGGCATTATGTTGTCTGAAATTTTCGTTTCCGACGAATTCAGGGAACATTTTAGATCCGCTTCCATTAGTCATCTCACCATTCCCCTTTATTCCGCCTGGCATGGGGGCGCATGGGAGAGAATGATCAAAACCATGAAGCAATGCTTGAAAAAATTAATAGGTAGGAGGAAAATTCAGTACTTTGAATTTCTAACGATAATTTCTGACGTGCAGAAAGCGATCAATGATCGACCGCTGACTTATATTACCGCTTCAGAAGGGGGCCTAGACATTTTAACCCCCAATCACTTTCTGCAAACCGGCTACAATCCACGTTTGTTGATTAGTAACTATGGATCGGAAGATTTGTGCCCCGATCCCCCTAGTAGAATAAAACTGGTGCAGTCCTTGGAGTTAAGACACAAATGTGTCGAAAAATTTAGGAAGATGTGGCACAATGATTATCTGTTGTCCCTGAGAGAGAGGGATACGAATTTAAAGGGAGATTGCCCTCTAAAGGTGTCAGTTGGAGAAATTGTGTTAATCAAATCTCCTAATAAGACTAGACCCTTTTGGAGTCTAGGTAAGGTGCTTAGACTCATTTCCGGGAATGATGGTAAAGTTCGCTCGGCCTGTGTGTTGAGGGACGGATGCGAACAGGTTCATTCCTTAAAACATTTATTTCCCCTGGAATTAAAGGGAGTTTCTGCGTCGTGCCCAGCAACATTTCAGGAAGAGGGCGGTCCTTTCTTCTGTCCTTCTTGTTCCGTTGCAAACGATGGATCTTCCCCCATGGTGTGTTGTGATGCCTGCGACAATTGGTACCACTTTGACTGTGTAGGAGTGGTCCAGCAGGATACTTTGGGAGAGTGGATTTGTCCAAATTGTTCGGAAAAAACATCTTACTAGTCTCGTAGGGACTGCAGTCTGTTTATCAATATTAATGATCTAGGTAGAATCAGGTTCTTTAGTTATAAATTTATTATAGTGGCAGACAGAAGCACGTTCAATTCCCCTTGATAAGAAAATAAATAAAATAATTACTTTCGAGTAACTGATAATTAATACGATTATCCTATTCTAAAAAAAAAAAGTAATGGATAACCATTACTTTTTCGTTGCTCCTTTGGCAGTGTGTTGGAAATTTACAGATATAACAGGTCTCCTGATTGGCCGAAGACCCGAACCTCGTCTTGGACTTGAGGCGGGCCTTTACGCCAGGAAGAGGCTCGCGCCTTTTTTTTTAGCCTTTTTTTTTTTGCACCGACTTGCTTGCTCGGTTGGCACGGACAGCTTCGGAGATCAACGTGCCGAGATTCAACCAGCGGGGCCAACAATTGGCACCCTCATGTCTCGCTATATCGAGACCATCTCTCCATAGTATTGGAGACCCATTGGGCTAACAGCCTCAACCTTATCAGAGAAAATATCTCGATTCCTTCCTTTCTTATAAGGAAACCCTTTGGGCAATGCCTATCCATCTGAGAGAAAAATTCTCTAAGAACTATCGACTTTCGACCGAATGGAACTGCAGAAGAAGCTGACCCCAGAATTTCCTGTACGTCGCGGACCGCCGTTCCTCGTGGTTTCCCATACCCTTCTCAGACGAAGGAACTAACAAGCTACGCAGCGAGAAGGACTATACCAGGCTACGAAGTAGCCGCAAAATCAGTTTTTGCAAGACAATAAATTGTTTTACTTTATCAGGTATGTCTTGTTTGTCTGACTGTTTCCTTCCTCTGCCTAAGCACTGAGTTATGTGTGAATATTTCTCTCAGAGTTTACTACCGTAACATTTAAAAATAATAATTTGTTCGCCCACTGTATTCTGTGTTATTCTTTCATTAAATCCAACGAGAATAAGATTATCGAAAAATAAATAAATATATAAAATGAACGAACAAATATAAATAAATTATTACATATTCTTTCTAAGAAAGAATATCGTAGATCGAACGGTTTTTTAGTGTTTTTCGTCGTATTTTTCTTCTTTTTTCTTCTTTTTCTTTCCTTCTTTCTCCTTCCCTTCCTTTTCCCTTTTTTTTTCTTTTTCCTTCTCTTCTTTTTTCTTTTTCTTTTTCTTTTCCTTTTCTCTTTTTTTTTTCTTTTGTCTTGCTTTAGAAAACTATTTAATAAATCTATTTAAGGATCATTTAAAGAAACATACAATTTAAATTATATACGAAGAAAAAATTAATGTTTATATTTAAAATAGTGAAATTAAAAATTAATGATTACGTTTAAAAAATAAAAAAAAATTGCTAATATCTAAAGAAAAAATCCTGTTTATATTAAAACAGAATTTCATATTGAGAAAAAGAAAAATTCAAAGGGAGAGACGCTGGTTGAAAAAACAAACAAACAAACTTGGATGTAACGGCCGTTCAACGGATTATTATTATTATTATTATTATTATTATTATTATTATTATTATTTCATTTTCATCATAATTCGATTTCTGCTATGATCACACTACCTACCAAGTCTGCGGAAATACCTAAGATAAGTAAAGTTGTGGTGTGTTGTTAAGGTTACTTTTCTTTTTTTTTTTTTAATCTTTCATAATATGACTAGCGTTACATGGCCAATGTTCTCCTTAGTGTATGGACTGTACTTAACAAGACAATTTTTTGTATATCTCTAAGTTCGGGTTTCCAAAGATTCTTTCAATGTGTTTTTTTCTTCTCTTATTTTTTTTACTTCTTATTATTCCAAGCTCATCTACTATCACTGGTGCTATTCTTGTTTTCAGTTTCCACATTTTTTCTATTTCAATTTCCAGGTCTTTATTTTTGATAGTTTTTCAAATTTCTTTGTTGCTATATTACAATTCGCTGGACAAGCCGTATCAGTTAATAGGCAATTTTGTTCTCTTTGGTTTTTGACAATAATGTTCGACCTATTTGCTTCAATTTTCCTGTCTGTGTAGACGATGTAATCCCAAAGGGTTAGGGTTAGATCTTCTGTAACCGGTGTTGGATCTTCTGTAACCAGTGTTTGTTTACATATTTTCTAAAGTGTCTACCAGGGTAAATATTGCCCCACTCCATCGAGACGATTTGTATATTCATTTGAGGCAAGTACAGAACATCCTGGGATTAGATGGTCTATTTTTTCTGGTATTTGTCACAGAATCTGCATTTTGGATCGATATTATCATGTATATTTGCCTTAAAGTTTCTAGTAAAAGACTCTTGTCTTGCGCCGCAATAATAAAGCCTTTAGTTTCAGACTTTAATCCAGATGCTCTTAACTATTGATGAGTATTAACTTTATCAACATCGGTGTTTATTAGCATGTTCTGGTTATTGACCATGCAGAGGTTTGTCTTGCCAGCCTTGTTTCACCTGTTCAAGGGTTTTATCCTTGTCTTACTTTTTCATATTTTATGTTGCAACAGTTGGTTCTTGGGTTCTGTTTTGGTTTTCTACAGAATCTACGAAATGTAAATCTTGTTTGTATTTACTGTCTTCTTTTATTATTGAATATTTTTCCTTTCAGCTATCATGTAGTTTGACCCATTGTATCATGCAGTTTTTTGTTGTTATTATTATTGCATAAGAGGGTAACATATGTAAATAGTGACGCTGAGGTACAAATATACTAAGTCAAATATACCAATCATGATACACAGTCTGATCAGTGTTTATTTATTGATGTATTATTATTTTTAAGTGAGAGAGCAATACATCAAAAGTGTGAAACTGGGATACAATTATGAAGCACAATATACCCAGTATGTATGATAAGAATTTAATTTGATTATCATTGTTATTATTATTAATGGTCAGTGAGAGGGAGACTCATCAAAGGTGTGACGCTGGGATACAAATATTCGAAGCACAATATACTCATCATGACGCTTTGTATGATAATGGTTTTCTTAATTTGATTATTATTATTATTATTATTATTATTATTATTATTATTATTATTATTAGTGTGTGACATTATCACATAAAAAGATGTGAACCTGGGATAAAATAAAAAAGAAAAAGAAAGAATCTGCAATGTTATTGATGCTGACCTTGCATCTCGGCTTCAGTATCTATTCCACTGCCGTAATGTAGATTTCCTGTATCTTTTCTAATACTTACACGGTTCTGATGAACTTTCCTTTATGGTACCTACACATTATGAATAAAGTACTAAATTAGTGGCAAGATCTCACCATTTTACATTTTAAACGTCTATATATAACTGTAAGTGATAATTTCTTTCATTGCATTTCCGGATTTTGGAACTCTCTTCCGGTTTCTTGATTCCCCAGTTAACTTTGATCTTCAAAATTTTAAATACAATGTCAATCGTTATCTTCAATCTTCGTAATTTTTTATTATTATTCTCTCTGCTTAATATATTTTATTCTATTCTCTAACATTCAGTAACATCTTGCGTCTTAATGGCTTTATTATCTTAGGGTGAAAGAATTCAGTCAGTCAGTTAAGTGTCATACGCTTGGGCGATCATGTCTCAAAAGAGACATGACTGACTGGGCAGAAATTTATCCCGCAGTAGGTTGCCATTACATTCTGCGGTAGACTGGTTGCCAGCCAAGACTATAGAACCCAATCTGTCCTGCTATTTAACCCATAACTGGAAGGAAGAGACGGATTAATACCTTTCCCAAGGGTATTTGCGCGTAGAGTGAATGCAATGAATTCAACTGGAATTCGAACTCGGCTCCACGATTTCTCGTTCCGAGCCGATATCCACTCCACCACAACTTAATAAAACAAAAAAAAATGTGAAACTGATCCCAGTTAACCACAAAGAAATTAGTCTGCTACATCCAAAACATCAAGATCAGGATAATATTGTAGAGATTTCTACTCAACTATTCTTGTTTGATTTTCTTGCCAAATGTGTCTAGAAAACAAAAGAGGTGACACGAATATATACACCTGACCAACACAAACTTCTGTTTTTGCCTCTAGAGGGGGGGTGGCTAAAGAGAGACATTAATTTGAAGTCACCTTCTTCACGAAGGAAATCAGCCACGAACGTATGTCCGGATAACTGCAGGATGTCGCACAGAGAATAGAAATTTTTCTTTTCACGAACAAACAGCCACTGGATAAGCCGATCAGCCTTTTCGTATTTGTTCTCTGCTTCCTGTGTGAAATAAAAAAAAAAAGAAAATAGACTGGAAAACAAAGCGAAACATTAAGAGTCTGAGAAGAAGAGAAAACAATACATTGTTTATTATATTCAGATATTTTCGTTAGATATTATATATTTAAAGGTTTGTGGTGAGTTACTAATGATTCTATCATGAATTGCTCTGGGCAGAACCACCGTACCATTATGTACGTAATGATATCGGATCTTAACACGTTCTTGATAAACAGAGGTGATTCTTCAGAATTAGTCACGTCCTTTAAAACAAACCAACTTTGGCGTCAGATATTTTTTTAACACAAGACTTTCTTAATCTTCGTAATTTATATTTCTACGGGCAATTTTCTACTTCAAAATTTGTCAAATTGTCTATAATTATTGAAACATTGGGAATCTTTTTTTATAAGACGACAAAAGCTCTACTGGCAGTAAAGTAAACGTGTGGTAAAACACTGTGGGAATTTCAATGAAAATCGCACTCTCACATACAAACACACACACTACACAGAAATATATATATATATATATATATATTCACGGTTTACGTTTACGGCCTGATGAGACCTATATGTTTGAAAACTGAGTAGCAAGTGAGAGGTGAATATTTAGATGTAATACACACATTATATGTCTAATCTAAATTTATTTATAAATGGAACTTTGTGTGTGTGTCTGTATGTATGTGTCCGTTAACTATAGACTCCGAAACGGCTGAACCGATTTTATTGAAAATTTACATAGTTGTACTATAAGCGTCTGCGCGTGTTCTTAGCTTGGTTTTGTATCGAGGTACCCCCAATAAATCTCCAAAATCGTTAATCGAAAAAATCGAGTTATAAAAGGAGTGGTCTGGTTTTAATCAAATTTGATACACTCATAGACAAAGACATAAGAAACGATATTCAGAAGATTCAAGGTTGCAGTTTTTACAATAGTGCAGAAAATCGATAATATATATATATATATATATATATGGCAAGTTGTTTGTGTGTGTGTGTCTGTTTATCTGCCTGTATGTCTGTATTTTTTCAGCCCTTTTATTTATTTTTTGCACAGGGTTTGGCTCTAAATAGGTATAATTGTAGTTCTTAGTCTCAGCCATGATACCATTTACTCAGAGGACTTAATTTGCCTTCAAAATTCAGTTTACGACGAGAAAAACTTATTTGATATCGCTACGAGGAAATCAAAATTTGACTTACATTCATTCATTTTTCTTTCAGTCTATGGTTTCGCTTTAACTGGAAACAACTATTGCTTTTTAGTCTTTGGTGCCAACGTCCAAAGCGTCTGATCTCCAGGACCATGGATTAGTTTTAAAGCTTTCATTACACCCGAGCAACGCTGGGCTATACTGCTAGTATATATATATATAGTTACTAGGGAAGCTTGCTAATCTCCGTTGCAGACACCTGCTCAGGCAAACATGTGTTTGCTAAGCACCCATAGAGTTACTTTTTCAGTGTCTTGTATTATAAGAAAAAGACCCCAAATCTTAAATCTGATTTATTCCCTAGAATTTGATTATTATCACTCAAATTGCCTATGAACATATTTTCAATTTTTGGTAAAAAAAAATTTCGCTAGTTCTGTGATCTTTTATAAAATTCATTTGATATTTTTGCCAATGTGATAGGACCAGTCTTAATTCTCCTTTAATTTTTATTCTGATAATAGAAAGTTCGACTTATACTAAGTTAAAACTTACTAATTATAGTTAATAACAGTTAATTTTATAAGTATACTGTCGTAATGCAGGTACTAGTAGGGAAAAACCATACCAAGCTCAAAAAGTAACTCTAGTCAAATTAATTTTACTTTTATGCTAATATTAAATTCAATGGGGTAGGGGATGCTGATGTCACCCCGTCTCTAAGAGGTTCTTCTATCCCTCACATATGAGTGAGCTTCTCGATAATTGAGGTTTCAGTTCTACTGTCCTGATTTCTGGGTAAATGAGACGCGTCTGTATCTTCTTTCCTGAATTATTGCTTCATTCATGAAGGATGCTGTAGGTAAACGTTTTCTGTGTTTTGACGTCATCCGCTTGATAGTCAAGAAGCTGACCATCGAGTAACTTTGAAGGAGGCTATCCTATCAGCAGCTGTATGATATCAAAGTTATTGTACTGTAAGTTCTTGAATGAGTTCTGGACCGTACAGTAGTCTCCTGAAGGATGTCTCTCGATGCCATGGTGAAGGTTTGGTTACGGCTGTATCTCTGTAGGATTTAATCCTGGTTATAAATGCACGCATCTCCTGTGAGTGTCTCACGATGTAATCTACATTTTCAGCAAATACCTGACTCTTCTTCCAACCGTTTTTCCTCACTTGGAGTCGATTGATTCGCCTACGGTCTAGTTGACACTTCTTTCCGTTCTTTTGAATATTGGTAGAAGTTTATCCCTCGTTTCCGATTCCTTCTAATGCTTTTCCTTAAATGAAAATACACCTTTGTGCAAATTAATTGAAACAACTACTTAAGTTTCCTTTCATTCACCGTACAGTCATTTTTAAACCCACTGGAGTGACAGGGTGAAACCGATTTCTATTTCTTCAGATTAGCTTATTTGCAGTGGTGTGAATAAGAATCTATCTTCGTGGTGTATGATGAAATTTGTTTGGTATTGAGAAATATTGCGTCATCCGTGGTTGCATCAGATTTTTATCAAACCCAGACATTCTTGTCTCGATTGTCGATTAAGTGTCCTACGGCCATTGTCTGTGATGAGATTTACTCCAAGGAAGCGTACGAAAATTATAACGCTACACGAACACGAGGGCAGCCTTACAGAGAGATCGCGGATATTGTTGGTGTAAGCCTTTCAAATATCAGTCGCGTCATCAAGGCAAAGAAACAAACTGAATGCATCAGTCTAAAACGTAAAGGAAAATGCGGTCGGGATGGAAAAACAATGCCAAGAGACGACATATACGAGATCAGGGAAAATGTGAAAGTTCACAGGAATACATTATTCGTTTTTTCAATTAATTTGCACAAGAGTATATATATATATATATATATATATATATATATATATATATATATATAATCGTATCACCCCGAGCAAGGCGATAACGCCACTGATGTGCAGGGGGCTACATAAGAGATTAGATAGGAGAGTTGAGAGAAAGACGAACCAGTTAGAAAGGAGCAAGAGAAGGATGAGAATACAGGTGTGATGACAGCTGCAAAGGTGTAGAGAAACGAAAGGCTATACAGGGTGGTGTAGAAAGAATTAGAGGTAAGTGGTTAAGAGATGAGTATTGACATTGCATTTAAAGTCCTGGAAGTTGTAGCCATCAGGAAAGCAAGAATATGGAAGCGAGTTTCACAGGCGGGAAGTGCTAGGAAAGAAACTGAAGAAGTATAATTGCCGTTTGCATTTGGTTGATTTAACTGTTATATTGAAGAAAACGTATATATCTTGATCTTATTGAGCTTACGTCTCTCAGGGAATAGCAGTTTTATTTTACGCTGCTGAAGTGAAGGATTACTATTTTGAAAGATTTTAGATTTTTACTAGTTGATCTAACTGTTATATTGAAGAAAACGTATATATCTTGATCTTATTGAGCTTACGTCTCTCAGGGAATAGCAGTTTTATTTTACGCTGCTTAAGTGAAGGATTACTATTTTGAAAGATTTTAGATTTTTACTAGTTGATCTAACTGTTATATTCAAGTAAACGTATATATCTTGATCTTATTGATTTTACGTCTCTCAGGGAATAGCAGTTTTATTTTGCGCTCCTTAAGTGAAGGATTACTATTTTGAAAGATTTTAGATTTTTACTAGTTGATCTAACTGTTATATTGAAGTAAACGTATATATCTTGATCTTATTGATCTTACGTCTCTCAGGGAATAGCAGTTTTATTTTACGCTGCTTATGTGAAGGATTACTATTTTAAAAGATTTTAGAATTTACTAGTTGATCTAACTGTTATATTCAAGTAAACGTATATATCTTGATCTTATTGAGCTTACGTCTCTCAGGGAATAGCAGTTTTATTTTACGCTCCTTAAGTGAAGGATTACTATTTTGAAAGATTTTTTGATTTTTACTAGTTGATCTAACTGTTATATTGAAGAAAACGTATATATCTTGATCTTATTGAGCTTACGTCTCTCAGGGAATAGCAGTTTTATTTTACGCTGCTGAAGTGAAGGTTTACTATTTTGAAAGATTTTAGATTTTTACTAGTTGATCTAACTGTTATATTGAAGAAAACGTATATATCTTGATCTTATTGAGCTTACGTCTCTCAGGGAATAGCAGTTTTATTTTACGCTGCTGAAGTGAAGGATTACTATTTTGAAAGATTTTAGATTTTTACTAGTTGATCTAACTGTTATATTGAAGAAAACGTATATATCTTGATCTTATTGAGCTTACGTCTCTCAGGGAATAGCAGTTTTATTTTGCGCTGCTGAAGTGAAGGATTACTATTTTGAAAGATTTTAGATTTTTACTAGTTGATCTAACTGTTATATTGAAGAAAACGTATATATCTTGATCTTATTGATTTTACGTCTCTCAGGGAATAGCAGTTTTATTTTACGCTGCTTAAGTGAAGGATTACTATTTTGAAAGATTTTAGATTTTACTAGTTGATCTAACTGTTATATTGAAGAAAACGTATATATCTTGATCTTATTGATCTTACGTCTCTCAGGGAATAGCAGTTTTATTTTACGCTGCTTAAGTGAAGGATTACTATTTTGAAAGATTTTAGATTTTACTAGTTGATCTAACTGTTATATTCAAGTAAACGTATATATCTGGATCTTATTGATCTTACGTCTCTCAGGGAATAGCAGTTTTATTTTACGCCGCTTAAGTGAAGGATTACTATTTTGAAAGATTTTAGATTTTTGCTAGTTGATCTAACTGTTGTATTGAAGAAAACGTATATATCTTGATCTTATTGATCTTACGTCTCTCAGGGAATAGCAGTTTTATTTTACGCTGCTTATGTGAAGGATTACTCTTTTAAAAGATTTTAGATTTTACTAGTTGATCTAACTGTTATATTCAAGTAAACGTATATATCTTGATCTTATTGAGCTTACGTCTCTCAGGGAATAGCAGTTTTATTTTACGCTGCTTAAGTGAAGGATTACTATTTTGAAAGATTTTAGATTTTTACTAGTTGATCTAACTGTTATATTCAAGTAAACGTATATATCTTGATCTTATTGAGCTTACGTCTCTCAGGGAATAGCAGTTTTATTTTACGCCGCTTAAGTGAAGGATTACTATTTTGAAAGATTTTAGATTTTTACTAGTTGATCTAACTGTTATATTGAAGAAAACGTATATATCTTGATCTTATTGAGCTTACGTCTCTCAGGGAATAGCAGTTTTATTTTACGCTGCTTAAGTGAAGGATTACTATTTTGAAAGATTTTAGATTTTTACTAGTTGATCTAACTGTTATATTCAAGTAAACGTATATATCTTGATCTTATTGAGCTTACGTCTCTCAGGGAATAGCAGTTTTATTTTACGCTGCTTAAGTGAAGGATTACTATTTTGAAAGATTTTAGATTTTACTAGTTGATCTAACTGTTATATTGAAGAAAACGTATATATCTTGATCTTATTGATCTTACGTCTCTCAGGGAATAGCAGTTTTATTTTACGCTGCTTAAGTGAAGGATTACTATTTTGAAAGATTTTAGATTTTACTAGTTGATCTAACTGTTATATTCAAGTAAACGTATATATCTGGATCTTATTGATCTTACGTCTCTCAGGGAATAGCAGTTTTATTTTACGCCGCTTAAGTGAAGGATTACTATTTTGAAAGATTTTAGATTTTTGCTAGTTGATCTAACTGTTGTATTGAAGAAAACGTATATATCTTGATCTTATTGATCTTACGTCTCTCAGGGAATAGCAGTTTTATTTTACGCTGCTTATGTGAAGGATTACTCTTTTAAAAGATTTTAGATTTTACTAGTTGATCTAACTGTTATATTCAAGTAAACGTATATATCTTGATCTTATTGAGCTTACGTCTCTCAGGGAATAGCAGTTTTATTTTCCGCTGCTTAAGTGAAGGATTACTATTTTGAAAGATTTTAGATTTTTACTAGTTGATCTAACTGTTATATTCAAGTAAACGTATATATCTTGATCTTATTGAGCTTACGTCTCTCAGGGAATAGCAGTTTTATTTTACGCCGCTTAAGTGAAGGATTACTATTTTGAAAGATTTTAGATTTTTACTAGTTCATCTAACTGTTATATTGAAGAAAACGTATATATCGATCTTATTGAGCTTACGTCTCTCAGGGAATAGCAGTTTTATTTTACGCTGCTTAAGTGAAGGATTACTATTTTGAAAGATTTTAGATTTTTACTAGTTGATCTAACTGTTATATTCAAGTAAACGTATATATCTTGATCTTATTGAGCTTACGTCTCTCAGGGAATAGCAGTTTTATTTTACGCCGCTTAAGTGAAGGATTACTATTTTGAAAGATTTTAGATTTTTACTAGTTCATCTAACTGTTATATTGAAGAAAACGTATATATATTGATCTTATTGAGCTTACGTCTCTCAGGGAATAGCAGTTTTATTTTACGCTGCTTAAGTGAAGGATTACTATTTTGAAAGATTTTAGACTTTTAGTAGCTTAAAATTTATGTTCTAAAATTTCAGATTTATTTTTGTACATTGTAAATATATGTTTTAATTAATCATATCAAGTAAACAAAAACGCATCTAATAAAAAATGATTCCGCCTTTCAATCTGAATTTCTGTCTATACGGATAACCTTCCTGGAATTTCAAACTGAAATCTTTTATTTAATCCAGTGAGAGGGTGTATTATTCTCGTTCCACAGTTTATGTCTAAGCAGCTATCCTGTCTTCGTCTTTTATTTTATCTTAGTACAGTTCAGTTATTATTTGTCCCGTTTCAACGTATCGTGTGTCGACACATTAAATAGAATTGAACTCACAATTACTCTGCCTTCAAATGCATCATGATATCATACTGTAGAGTCTATAAAGAGTACAACTTATATTTACAGATCTTATATTGATCTATAAGCTATTATTGTCTATCGTTTCTTGTATATCAAGTATTGCTCTATACTTTCTGGTCTATCTTTATGGATTGATCATTTGCTGTCTATCATTTCGTGTTTATACTTTATTGATCTATCCGTTATTTTCTATCCTTTATTGATCTATACTTATACATTTTTATTGTCTACCAATTCTCAACTATCCTTTATCAATATAGTCTTTATTGTCTATTCTTTATTGATCCTTCCTTTATTGTCTATCATTTCTCGTTCATACTTTATTGATCCATTCTCAATTGTCTATCTTTTATTGATCTATCCTTTATTGATCTATCCTTTGTTGATCTATCCTTTATTGATCTATCCTTTGTTGATCCAGCCTTAATTGTCTATCCTCTATTGATATATCCTTTGTTGATCCATCTTTAATTGTCTATCCTTTATTGATCAATCCTTTATTGATCTATCCTTTATTGATCTATCCTTTATTGATCCAGCCTTAATTGTCTATCCTTTATTGATCTATCCTTTGTTAATCCATCTTTAATTGTTTATCCTTTATTGATCTATCCTTTATTGATCTATCATTTATTGATCTATCCTTTATTGATCCAGCCTTAATTGTCTATCCTTTATTGATCTATCCTTTATTGATCCATCTTTAATTGTCTATCCTTTATTGATCTATCCTTTGTTGATCCATCTTTAATTGTCTATCCTTTATTGATCAATCCTTCATTGATCTATCCTTTATTGATCTATCCTTTGTTGATCCAGCCTTAATTGTCTATCCTTTATTGATCTATCCTTTGTTGATCTATCCTTTATTGATCTATCCTTTGTTGATCCAGCCTTAATTGTCTATCCTCTATTGATATATCCTTTGTTGATCCATCTTTAATTGTCTATCCTTTATTGATCAATCCTTTATTGATCTATCCTTTATTGATCTATCCTTTATTGATCCAGCCTTAATTGTCTATCCTTTATTGATCTATCCTTTGTTAATCCATCTTTAATTGTTTATCCTTTATTGATCTATCCTTTGTTGATCTATCATTTATTGATCTATCCTTTATTGATCCAGCCTTAATTGTCTATCCTTTATTGATCTATCCTTTTTTGATCCATCTTTAATTGTCTATCCTTTATTGATCTATCCTTTATTGATCAATCCTTTATTGATCTATCCTTAATTGTCTATCCTTTATTGATCTATCCTTTGTTGATCCATCTTTAATTGTTTATCCTTTATTGATCAATCCTTTATTGATCTATCCTTTATTGATCTATTCTTTATTGATCCAGCCTTAATTGTCTATCCTTTATTGATCTATCCTTTATTGATCCAGCCTTAATTGTCTATCCTTTATTGATCTATCCTTTGTTGATCCATCTTTAATTGTCTATCCTTTATTGATCTATCCTTTATTGATCTATCCTTTGTTGATCCAGCCTTAATTGGCTATCCTTTATTGATCTATACTTTGTTGATCCATCTTTAATTGTCTATCCTTTATTGATCAATCCTTTATTGCCGGACCTTTATTTATCCAACATTTTTGTATTCAACTCTTATGAATCCTGCTACTTAATAACTTGAATACAATTCGTCTAAGAAATTGAAGGCGGTTATTTATCCTCACATGAGACACGGTTAATCATCACAACATCTAGTTAAAATTTTTTCTCCTCTTCTGTAGAATAGCCATTTTCAAATTAGTGACGTCTATTACCAGCTGAAATTAGTCAAACATTATAGTTTCACTATGCTGCTACAGAAAAATCTCCCTACAGGATAAAGACAAATAAATCATTTTCAAACATGTTCTTGTCGTGCTGGACAAACAACAAATACTCCGGAGGCCATTGACAAATCGTAATTAAAGCCGGTTATACAGTCAGCATGTTTCTTGTTATGATTGTGAACGGGAACACAAACAAGGAAGTTTGCAAACTGGAAATCTAACTCTATTTGATCTAATTACAACGAAATCGACGCTAGAGCCATATTCTTCTACGTCTGTATTTTTCTGTTATACGACTGAATGAACATTGAGCTTCGAAGACATGACCAAATTAGTGATAAAAAAGGACAGCGTATATTCAATAGACAAAACATATTTGGTTTGAATACGAATTATACAGATACAAATAAAAATTTGAACCGTTTACTTTTTTCATGCAAGTAACTGAATATATGTAGTTAAACGGGCACAAGGGTTTTCTACCAGCAACGATGAACGGATGTTCCCTCACGTAGACCCCGTGCTTTAATCGCCTGTAGAAACTTAAACTCAACCCAAATCTCATATGGAACTCGTACAGGTAATCCATCACCAAAGATTACCTGGTCGATGTTGTGTAACGTTCCAGTAAATACCTGTCTCCACTTGCTATCCTCTACATTTACATGGCCAAAAATGGAGTACTGCTGTCATATATACTCGACAGAGTTCAAAAGCGTCTCGACGTCCTTGTGGGTGACGAATTATTATCCATCCTACAACCGTTTTCATATAGACGAAGCCTCACAAGTCTCTCGCTGCGCAATCACTGTTACCATGAGAAGTCTTCAGATGACGTACTTTCCTTATTTCCACAATCAAGGCTAAGAACTACCATGCCACGCCCATTGTAGCGAACCCCCCACATCCAATTCATATTCCATTAGTGAAATGAACGTTTCACTCGAGTAGCTTCTTACCTTTAACTGCTTGTTTTGGAGAGCCCACTTTCAAGAGGATAGTTTCGCTATAATTTCACTCTTAGTCTATCGAAATCTAGGGTCAACTTTTATTTTACCCACATATGTCTATAAACTGTGCATCTTACTCTGTAACCCTTGGCCTTGTACAAAGTAAACATCATTGTAAAAAACTCAGCTATGTTTCCATTGTAATGAAATGTTTTAAGTGGAAAAGAATGATCTAAAACAAAGCCACATCCGGTAGATGTTCTTTAATATTTTGAATTTAATAGAAACGGTTTGATTCTACTTGAACACGTGATTCTTTGTAAATTTGAAGTACTTACCACTGAGCTACAATGGATAAGTGGAAAGTGCTTATTTGAAAAGGAAAAAGAAACACCGATTCTTGGGCCTCGTGCCACAAACATTGTAAAAAATGTTAAATAAAAAGAAACACCGATTCTTGTAGATGACAAAATGAAAATGCTGAAATTTTTCTTCAGCGTTACATAATAGTTACAAAACATTTGTTATATACCAAACATAACGTGCTCGTTACTCTGTAACGTTGCTAATACTTTGTCTTGGGATTAATGATAATAATGGATTTGACTTTAGTAAAAATAACTAAATTGAAACATACAAGAAAACCGAAAGAAAATCATTTTCAATGCTTACCTCAAAGAAAGAAAGAAATTTAATTATCTGGAAAAAAAACAAATAAACTCTAACTGGAAAAATGGTCACTTCCCTGTACCACATCAGTAAATAGTTGACTCCACTTGCTATCAGCTACCTATACAAGAGTAAGATCTGGTCTAAAGTAGAATACTGTTGTTATATTTTGGGCAGGAGCTGCCCAGTCCTCAATTTCAAGTTCCGATAGAGTCCAAAAATCTCTTCCTCTCTTTGTGGGTAATGCATTATTTTCCACCAAATAACCCTTTATTTTGTATTTTTTTTATTTTTGAGATGAGTAATTTTCAATAACCTTAGAATTATTTCGAACTTTTGTTCTCATCTTGGTATTTATAGGTGTTATAATAGTCACAACGTTTCGACCAAGTACATTTTGGTCACCATCAGTTGTCCATAGATTGGCTGATGTGGATTTCGAAATAATTTCGAAATAAGTTCGAAACAATTCTAAGAGTATTGAAAATTACTCATCTAAGAAATAAATACAAATGATGACAAGTGGCACAAACCCACTAACAAAATCCAGTCGTCAAAATCCACCTGACACTGAATATAAGAAGACTCTGGAAATACACCGTTAAAGTCCTTGGTGTAGTGGATATAGTAGTTGGTTATACATGTGTTAGTATCATCTAGTGGTCATGAGTTCGATCCTTGGACTTGGTAGTGACGAATCAAATTCCAACATAAAAGAACAATAAGTGACTTCATAGGATATTTTGCAATAACCAACGAGATAATCCACATCAGCCAATCTATGAACATTGGTCGAAACTTTGTGTCTAAAACAACTCCTTTCTTACGGACAAAACGTCG